>CABFWO010002352.1:0-12684 GCA_902155825.1 Timema genevievae
CCCCCTCCCCTCTTCAAAATATATAATGTACGATTTTAAAAGTTCGTTTATCGTCATAAAATATTTATAAACTTTACTTAAAAAAAATTTAAATTATTTTTTCGCTTTGCTTTTTTTTATTGAAGCATCTAACGTGCACTTTGATAAATAATGATTTTAGCAGCACAAGACTTACAAACTAACTTAACCTAGAACAGTTCCAGCATATCTTTTATTACACACTCACCCCTAAATATTTACTATTTGGATAGAAGGACTTACAAACTAACTTAATTTAGTACAGTACGTTTAATACTACACACCCAGCCCTAGCTTCCATTACTACCAAAGCAAAAAAAAAAAAANAAAAAAAAAATGGTACGGTGCACCGCACGGACTTTCTCCCGCTTTTATCTTAAAATAGACATTTACTAAAAACACGTAAGATTTGTGAGGTGAAATAATAGGTCTAAATAATATACACTGTTACCTACTCACCCTATGGCATTAGGAACTAGGAACACTGTTACAGAAAAATTGAGAAAAGAGAAACATTTTTGTCCACCAAAGATCATAAGAATCAAATTTCATTCTCAAATACATTTTATTATAAAGTATATATATTTGCTTCTAGCTCAGAAATTATCAGTTTTATAAAAATATATTTCAAATAAAAGATTTTTGTCTTTAAAAGTACTACAACTTTACAATGATAAGTTATTTCGTATCTTAAATAGTTGCGGAGAAATTATGAAAATTTTCCAAATGTAAAGTACCCTCAAAGTCATGAGAGTGAGAGAGTTGCCATCTTATTTATTATGATAAAAATCTCCAGATATAAAATTTAATCAAAATCATTAGAGCGAATTATGAAAGAATCGGTTTTTTTCCCCTTTTTTTTTTCTTCAGTAAATTATCCTTAATTTTAGGGTTAGAGAACTAATTCCAAAAATCCTTCAGGGAGGACCTTATTAAAACTCAAGATACCAAGTTTCATCCTGATCGGTAAAATAGTTTCGGTGATAGCCCGAGGTACAGACAGAAGTAATTGCAAAAACAACTTTTTTCGGTTTCATGAAACAACGGTATTTATCAAAATCTTGAGATCGAATTTTTTTTGGCGATCACAATATTTTTTCACTTTGAAGATTCGAGAGAAAGTAAAAATGCAAAATCCCACCAATGGTGGATGACTAGTTTATACCAAAGTAGGAAAGTGTCCACTGATTAGAACTTATTGAAAGATTTGCATTTCCAGTCAATCGGTGGTGGAATGTATAAAGAAATCTACGTTAATGCACCGATCTGATTTTGAAATTTCAATAAATTCAACTGGGCCAAAAATCTCGAGAAAAAAAAAAAGAGACAACATTTAAAAAAGTAATACCAGCACAAGAAAGATTAACATTGACACTCTTAATTTTGGCAAGAATATCTTATTAGTTTGCAGTATATTTTTAATTGCTACATTTGGAGCATCGCGCTGAATGGAGTGGAAACTTGGATTGAACCCCGGACCCATAGCACAGAAGTCTGACACCTTACCCCTAAACTGCCTGGTCACCAATTAAAATTAATCAATTCCCATTCGGTAAGATAAACTAAATCTCTAGTTAAAAAGATTGATTCCTTATCTAAATAAAATTAATATGATGAATAATAAAAAGTAAAGCTTTCTCTCTCTCTCTCTCTCTCTCTCTCTATATATATATATATATATATAATGACAGTTTGGATAAAATGGCCTAGTGCACTTCATAATACACCTTTAAAATCACAAATAAATATTATATTTTAACTAATTACACAATTTATAAATATTATAAATATAAAGAAGTAAAATCACAATTTAAAATTAATAAATTTAGTGAAAACCAATGTAAAAATAATAATTGATATTCACGAATATAGCCCATTGAACATTTCAATAAACCTGAATATATTATATTTTGGATGTGATTCTTCGGCGCATTGTCACATTACAAAGGATGATGAACCTAAACTTGGCCTTATCATGACCTTCAACAAATATGATCTATCTCTGTTTTACTAGGGGATTATTTTAATTGCTCGAGACAACAGAGCTGATGATTCAACTGTTTGCGTCGTTTTGACATGGAATATAATAAATAAATAATAATAATAATATTAAAGTCGTCAGTATTCAGGCGAAGTTAAAGCAGCGCCTATTTTTTTTAAACACTTATATCATTTTATAATAAAGAATATGCATTTAATACTTAATGTGTTAAAAACTAATTTATTATATCACCTTTCATCCTTAGCTCAGTCGGTAGCGTGTCCGTCTACTGAGCTAAGGGTCACGGACTCGATACCCGGCATGGCCGAAAAAGGTATCATTTGACAAATACTGGTAGACCCTTTCACAGTGATGAACTATCAGTCAAGGGATTGGGTGTTGTGTCCTTTCTATATTTAATTTAGTTAGTAAGTCGTGTGCTGATATAATTAATCGGTTCAGAAAATGCTGGAAAACTTTGTGAGGAAAAGTCAGTGTTTTTGCAGGGTTTTTTATATGGCAAAACATATTTTTAGCCAAAATAAAATATTTCTCTAGTATTAACATATAGTTTAATTTTTTTCCCCCCACGGTGATATCAACATTTGTTGAATATCTTGTCGAGGGTGTCCTAGAAATTGACAACTTTTTATATTTGTTTTAAAATCTTCTAATGCCGCTATGCTCATGACTGATATTCAACAATACTGTGTATATCAACATGTGAAGAAAATTAAACTCTACTGTATGTTTGCACTGGATAAATATTGTATTTATTTTGGCCCAAAAAAATTTGTTGATATAAAAACCGAGAACACACTGGCCTTCTTCTCCTGTCTTCTTCCATCTAACCTTAAAAACCTCAAATAAATGGAAAAAATTACAGTCTCTTTACAGTAATAATAATAATAATAATAATAATAATAATAATATATTGCCGGTCTAGGGGTAAGGTGTCAGATCTCTGTGTTGAGGGTCCGGGGTTCAATCCTAGGTCCCGGCACAGATTTATCTGATTGTCAAACCCTACCTTCACCTCTGACAAGACGTGTATTAATCACAACTTGTGAATGTGAGGAATGCCAGGCCTCCACCGTGGTTCGGATCCCACGTTAAACTGTAGGTCCTCCATTTCATCTCACAATCACCCTACCATTATACATTAGCCTAAGTGCGTATAACCCGAACGGGTAGTAAGACGCGGTGCTAATAATAATAATATAAATTTGATGGACATAATTGTAAATTTATTAACAAAATAAAATAAATTAGGAAAATAGAACTTAATAAAAGAGAGAGAAAAAAAGTAACATTAAGGCACACAATCATTCTACACATACATTCATATGTCATTATACTATGCATAGCACATCTAAAAAATGTTGGAGATAGCTTATAAATTAAAAATAATACATTGCTGATAATATTTGTAGCTATTTATATTAAATATATTTATATAATAACTAGCAATCCCGCACGGCGTTGCCCGTGACCCACTGTGGCATAAAAATTATATAAGCCCCCCCCCCCCNATTGTTTAGAATTACATCCGATTTCGTACACTTTTTTTTTTCCCCGAGGAGGATGTGGCATTTTTTTTATCACAGTTATCTCTGAAACGTAATTCTAAACCAGATTAACAATATTTTTCTTAAAAAATTGTTAAAAATAGCCTAATTAAAAAGTTAGTTAAAAATTTAAAAAATCCGGCTTCAAGGTGCATTGAGACTCTGCGCGCAGACTTTGAGCAATCTCATGTTGAAAAGGATTTGATATTGGCAGCTGTTTTAATATCATTCCAGTAAAATACACTAGGAATAAAGGGTACAGTGCATCGCGCAGACTCTTTATATCTCTCTCTCTTATCTTAAAATGAAGACATTTACTAAAAATAACTCTAAGATTTGTGAAAGGAAATAATATACACTGTTACAGAAACATCGTGGGAAGAGGGGACTCTCCATGTCCCCCAAAGAACATGACCGTCAATTTCAACAAATTGTGATTTCTATCCAGCGTAGGGTTTGGTAAGGGGTAAAGGGGTTGAAAACTAATAGTTAGTAGAAGGTTTTTTTTTATTGCAAACTTTGGTCAAAAGTCAATAATGTTATTTTGTGTGTAAATATTTATTATTTGCTTACTAATATTTTTTGTGTGTAGTATAGATCGTTCCTCAGTTATAAGAAATTTTTCAATTGGGTTTTATTTAATGAAGAAATGTGCACGGGGATAATCCGTAAAAACGGATAATCCGAGTACGGCATAGTAGAATATTTTTTTTTGCACCGCGTCTTACTACCCGTCCGGGTTATACGCTCATATACTAGGCCTAATTACTCTAATTGTTTTAGGAATTAGGAACGTAATATTTATAGGAAATCTACCCTCATTTGCGTGGAGGGAAAATGTAAAACCATTTTGTAAAAAAAAAAACCTCATTACATCGAAGCAAGTTTCAAGCCTCGATCTCTCCGTCATCGGCAGTCTAAGTCTAATGCGAGAGTAGCGCCTTAGACCACGCGGCCACCGAAGTGGGGTATCCTCGCTCGTACCTGGTTTTGTTCACTAGTAACGGGTGGGCGATTCATGGGGAGGGTAAATGGTGTCACCAGACAACGCGCGTCTTGCAGTGGGAGCGTCGCGACGTCTCTAGGGCAGACGTGCGTGTTTCCCCCCTTCCCCCTCTTTTCCAACACCCCCCCTCTTCCCATCTACCTATCCTAGTAGCAATCAATACTCCTACATCCTTTTAGTCATCCCAAAGCCAACCTAGTTCTCTCCGCTCCCGAGAGAGAGAGAGAGAATGATGGGCGAGGGCGTAAGGGGGGACGGATCTAGGTTATTCAACCCTCGCGCACCGTGGCCAAGGCCATACGTTTGAAGAGTCTTCGCGAACCTCTTTGGAAACGATCCCTCCGGCGTGAAGAAACATAACATCCGTGCTACAATCCAATCTTCACAGTAAGGAGCTTTTACAATATTGTTGACGTACGAATACGTGAAAAGAAGTTCTAGTAGCATTTCTATGTATTCGATAAAGCCCATCCTTTGAAAATTGGACTGTAGTAACATTTATAGCTGTCAGATAAGGTTCTTGTTATGAACATTGGACTGTAGTAACTGTTCTAGCTGTCAGATAAGGTTCTTCCTATGAACATTGGACTGTAGTAACTGTTCTAGTTGTCAGATAAGGTTCTTCCTATGAAGATTGGACTGTAGTAACTGTTCTAGCTGTCAGATAAGGTTCTTCCTATGAACATTGGACTGTAGTAACTGTTCTAGTTGTCAGATAAGGTTCTTCCTATGAAGATTGGACTGTAGTAACTGTTCTAGCTGTCAGATAAGGTTCTTCCTATGAAGATTGGACTGTATTATACGTCCTTTTTAAGGGGGGCACTAAGAAACGCTAGCTAAGGTGCGTATTTTTACCGGGTTTTTTTGTATAAAAAACCTCTTTGTCCAAAATAAATAGAATATTGCTTCGCTAGATAAGTTTAATTTAATTGTCTACCTTAAGTAACCTCAATAGTTTTTGAATATTTATCATTATACATTGCAGAATTTAAGCAGGAATTTTTGTATTCCTGCTTAATGTTAGGGCTAGAGCCAAAATAGCGATTTGTCCTTGACGTATGACCATATAACATCTAAATACGATGTTTGAAAAAAAAACCATCAAAACGTTTCGCCTCCAAAACCTGGGTATAAAATTAATAATTGCAAGAGCATTTTTGAATTTGGGAGCACATAAAACGTTAAGATTTAGGGTTGAAAATAGTGGTTTTAAAAAAAACAGCGTCTTATTACTCTTTCGGGCTTTAAGCGTGTTTACTAATTACACTGATGGTCTTAGGGATTAGGAATGTTAAATTTAGAGGAATTGTTCTCGATTTTTTGTGGTCGAGAGAGAGTGGAAAACCATTTTTTAAAACCCAATCTCTATACACCCAACCGAGATTCGAACCTCGGTCTTCCCGTCCTCGGCAGTCCAGTCTACTTCGAGAGTAGCGCGTCGGACCATGTGGCCACCGAAGCGGGGTAGTGAGTAATGTTGAAGTCAAGGGTCGGTTACCCGCCTTTGCGTGGAAGTACAGTAGCCCCATGGTTTCTTTGGTGCTCACTGACAGCTCTGAAAAGTTACCAGACCAAATTATGTATCCCTACGCCAAACCATATGATTTGAAAAAAAACAAGTGTTTAGCAGCTGTCACTTCTGATAGTCAAAATTTAGGTATATACCTAAATTTCGACTGTCAGAAGTCAGCTGTGAACTGTCAGTCAGCACCAAAGAAGCCATGGGGCTACTTTTGAGTCTACAACTTAAGAAAATCCGCCTAAAGCTCCAAATCTCCCCTTCACCAACAGTCCAGGCTATTGCGAGGGAGATGCCTTAGACCATGCGGCCACCGAAGTGAGTTTTAATACGTTTACGATGACACCTCTGTAGGAGAAAGTAAAGCTGGTATCATCGCCATCATTGGCGAAGAATGCCAAGGTTCTTGTTGGAACCGAGCCTCGCTGTCCTTTATTGTGACCCTCGCCCGGGCTCAAGTACAGTCAGACACAAGAGACAGTGACACTATGAAAAACTCGCGACTCTTGTGTTGGAAAGCAACTCGTAGACGTATCCGAACAAGTCAAGAGGCGTGTCCTCGATGTCTTGCTTGATGTTCGCCGACGACTGCTCCCGAATCAAACAGTGGAGGTCCGGATAAAAGGCCGTACCAGGGACATGAGCGTCGCTGAACCCTTCACTCTCCTCCTCGACGTCGACCAGGGTGGCTCTGAGAGGGGTGACCAGATAGGTGTTGAAATCCTCCCTCTCACGGCACTTCCCCATCCGCAGCACCATGTTCCTCCTGCCCGCCGACCTGTTCCAGCGACTCCAAGAGAAACGGTGGGTTCCGCATGCTGCGGCCATGCACTGGTAGAGGTGGTCCTCCGCCACCCGATGCTTGGGGTATCCGTCCACGTAGCAGGCGGCGTCGGGCGTCGGAAACACGTCCAGTGCGCGTGCGCGCAATAGCCTCATCAGCTTCTCCAACGTGTGGTAATCCCCGGCCATTCCCGACGTCACATCAGGAGGCGCGCCGTCCACACGACTCAGGCAGATCCCGTCGCACCTGACGACAAACTCGAGGGTCACCGTGGCTGTAGAGAGGTTGAACGCCACGGCGTTGGCGTCGGAAGGGTCCGGTCTCATATCCCAGGAGCGATAAGGCAGGTTGGAGTACCTGGGGACCGCGAGGCCTTTCGGACCGAAACGACGGGTACGGAACGACAAGGAGTTTTGCTCCTCGTCGAACTTAAGGTCGTACACGTCTTTCGTCGACCAATGCTTCGAGGCGTCGTCCCATTCGACGACTATCGGGTGGTTGGTCCAGAGGACGTCGGCCGGAAGGGTCACGCTGACCGAGATCATTCCCTCCAGTTCTTTCTTCTTCCTTAATTTCTCCAGTTCGATAAGCTCTTGCGATTCCTTTTCTCGCTGCTTACTGAGCTCTTTTTGGATTTCCTTCGACACGATCCTAAGAATTTCTAGTTCCTCACTCTCTAACGGTTCTTGGGACAGACTTTGAAGTTCTCTTTTAATGTTTTCAGAGGCCCCAACGGCAGAACTATTCTCTCCTTCTTCTTTACCCTCCGCGTCAACCTCTTGCTCCACTATAACCGACGTTTGCTTAGGCTCCTTTTCTCCGGATGCGCCAAAGTCTTTAGCAGACACGTCCTGTTCGGGGTAGTATTCGACGCAGTAATCGAACTTTTTCAACGCGAGGGGCACATCTAAGACGGCGAAAGATATGTCCTCCAACTCCACGGGCTGTTTGGGCTGCTGCAAGAGGTCTACGTGCAGTACCCCACCTACCACAACGTACTCCCTTAGGTTCAACTCGTGTGGGGCGACCTCGTACAGTAGTTCTTTCCTGGCGGCGTCGTCGCGGTCCTCTTCTCTGTCGAGGTACACTCTCGAGGGAGACTTGGGTAGCTCCCTGGGAGTGGGGTTTGGGTCCGGCTCATTGGGGGGCGCTGTTTTACCGCCCTTTTTCTTACCTTTCTTCGAACCTTTTTTGGAACTCTTCTTATCTCCTTTACTTGTTCCTTTAGTGTTTGAATTGGCACCTTTACCTTTCTTGCCTCCTTTTCTCTTCGATTTCCCTTGTTTATTACCTTTGGTGTCGTTCGTGGCGTAGGGCTGTAAAAGAGCGGCGGCCGCAGCCGCGGCCAGAATAGCTGCGGCTTCAATGGCGGCCCTTTTCTGTGACTGTTCAATTTCAAGCTTCTCTGCCCATTCCGCCATTGTCGCCGTGTAAAGGTCTTCCTCTGGCTTCTCTGGTAAGGGCTTCATCCTCCACGTTCTGCAACTGTCAGAAAAATGATCGTAATGTTCCCAGAGAGCCCTCACGACCATGTGTAGGTCGCACACTTCGCGCGGCAGTTGCACTTTGACCCCCATTTCTCGGAAGTCGCATTCCCAACGAGGTCTGTCGTCGCCGGCAGTGCGATCGTGAGGCTCCGGTAGCGGGAGCAGCCCCCACAAACCCAACCCGAGCAACGGCGAGGTGCTCACGAATAATACCAGGTGCACCCCGACGGATTCAAACTCCCGCTCCATTTTTCTCGTCAGTAAAAACGTCGTGGCGTCAAGATACTCGCGCTGCCGACGACGGACGTTATCTCTAGTGTCTCTCAGTTTCAGTAAGATCTCCGCCGTCAGATCTAGAGGTTCGTCGAGCAACGTCTGAAGGCAGTTGAGGACAGCGACCACCTCCTCCGTTCTCTTCTTCACGGCGTCTATATCTTTGTTAACTTTCGGGTCTTCCCACAAAGAGATGTACGTATTCGTCGCGGACGTCTCTGAGCATTCCGGTAGACCGTCGCATCTCAGGTAACGCCGCCATTTCTCTTCGCGTCTGACGGCGAGTTTCTGTCTACACCGGGCCTCCGAGATCCCTCGGAGGTATCCGCAAGAGTCAATCAGCCGGACCTTCCTCGTCTCTTGTTCCTCCATCTCCCTCTTGGCCTTTTCCTCGGCTGCTCGTCGCTCCTCCTCCGCGCGCTTCTTCTCCAGGGCCTCGGCCTCGAGTCGTTCCTTCTCCCTCTGCGCCACCGCTTCCCTGAGCTGTTCCTCTTTCAGACGTTTCTTCTCTTTTTTGCTCAGTTTTTTCTTAGGTCCTTTTTTATCACCGTCGGACTCTTTCTTCTTCTCCTTTTTGATCTTATCTTTCCCCGGCCTGGTCATCTTAAGGATTTTTTAGGGTGACTTTGGCGAACACAAGTCTTCTGATATGCGTCGATTCAATATAAAAAATATATAAACATAATTAATGATTAATAAAAAAAAGCAAAGGCCCTTGTATCAAATTTTTTTTAATATTAAAATTACTCCGGGTAACCATAGCAACTACTATAAACAAGAAACAATGTAGTAGCTAGAGAACCAATATAGTGATTAGGATCATAAATACCGTAGCCAGGAGGGGAGTCACGTGATCACGTGGTCTAACGTGCTAATCTCGTGTTAGACTAAACTACCAATGATGGGGATATCGAGGTTCGAATCTAGGTCGGGTATGCTAAATAGTTTTCCACTCTCCATCCACGCAAATGCGGGTGCATTTCATATAAATATTACCTACCTAATCCCTAAAAACCACTAGCGTAATTATTACACAAGCATATAGCCAGAAAAAAAATTAAAATCAATACTGTCTTTTAAATGAGTTCAAAACAAATCTTGTGAACCCAAAAGTGCATAAACCTTTTGTTACATTTTCGGTCTAGAACTACATTTTCAAATAAATATTATATCTAAGATAATTCGACAGTAAGAATTATCAAGATTTTTTTGAGTAAATAACATCTTGGCATAGAATTTATCATAAAAGGGGGGCTATCTTGTAAAAGATATCAAGTATAAATGTCTCAACCCATTCCAGCAATTCCAACCAGACGAGGAAGCCGGCGTCCACTTTACATGGGTGTCATTAGTTGGCACTATCTGAACCTCTGTCTCGGCTGTACATATTATGTTCTACTAGTCGGTGAGGTCTCTACAATTGGTACAGTCAAAACAAGAAATTTCATGAAAAAGACATTTCAAAACTATATTTTTCAATTATCAATTCAAACACACTAATAAAATTAACTAGTAGAGTTAAGTTAAAAAAAACAATTAATCCTAACTAATGAAATTGTATCCTACAAAATGAGATAAAATCAAATTATCGTGCTATAAAAAAACAGTATTTATATAAAATTAAAAATTATATAATTTTACCACTTTTAAACATCTTATATATTTAAAAAAATCTTTCTTTAACATATTATAAATATTTTATTGTGTACACCTCATATGGATGTGTGGTTATAGTAAATTTCAGCCCCGTACATTAAGAGAGTGCATGATAGCAGGCCCAACTCAGCTCCCGGCTCGCGCGAGGTTTGGGAGTAAAAGGGAAAGGAAAATACAAGAAATGTGTGCAGTACATTCGTATTTGAATGATTACTAGACATTTTCCGCGGTGACGATGGGGGACAAAGCGACAAAGTTTCTTGTTAATAACTACAGTATGTCTCTGTTATGACAGAATGAAGATTTGTGCACAGTACTTATCTGTGAAGACATTCTAAAATCGTCAAAAAACGGCCTTTTTAATGCAGTTTTTATCTAAATATCATTTAATATTTCAACAATGTTCAGTATTAGGAACTTCTATCAACTCTTTATCTCCATTAATGTTTAATCAGAAATGATCCACGTGCAATAGTGTTAATGTAAATATACTATTTCTTGCCGACTGTACCACAAAGTTGATTGGAATGTGATGCACGCTCTTAATTACTTTACCTTAACATTGACACGGGAAAAGCATAAAAAGCAAATTTAACCACTTATAACTCATGATCTGCAATGATTTGAAGTCATTGAATCATTATTTATAGCTTATAGTATTTATTCTTAAATTAAATCACCCGAAAGTTGATTTGATGTAATTTCTATCCATCTGGAGCTGGGTGTTCACTCTACCCTTCGGTTGATTAGTGCTGCCTGCACCATCTGGTAGAAATCACATCTACTAGGGCAGCTAAGGAAGTGTTGTCATACACACTGAATTTATATGAGCGAGAGTGCAAGAGTATACCAATTTGGCCGCGAAAAATATTTTTAAATTTCTTCCATGGTTCTTTTACTTGCCACAATCGACATGGAACCGATGGCTTTACTTTCCCTCCGAAGGAAGTTGTGCAACGGATTTTTATTTCTCAAAAAATATCCGTTGACCTCGGATGGGTTTGAACCCAAGAACATAGGGCTGTTAGACGAGTACTTTACCCCAATACCACCGAGGTTGACATCTTATAGACGCTTGTAAAAATTGTGCAACAAAATATTTAGTATCAAATGACCTTAAGATTATCCAATCAGAATTAATTTCAATATGTTACTATTGTGGTTGTCGATAAATCGATTAAAAAATTAATAGGCTCGATTTATTGCAATTTGTTACCTGTATTTTATATATATATATATATATCAAATACCAAATTTAGTATAGATTCATTTTCACCTAAGTCAGAAAACGCAAAAGAAGTTTTGCCCTACACAGTTGTTTGTTGTTCTGTTTATGGAAATATTATATATAAATAGGCCTATATATATATATATATATATCAGGTCATCTTCCAGAAAATATTACCTTTTATGTGGATCACGGCAGTAATTTTTACAGTTGAACTTGTTTTAATGACACACATTTTCAAAATTCAAACTGCCTTTAAACTATTTAGTTTTTATAGAAAAATGAACATACATTTTTTTATAAACAGTATAAAATACTTCCCTGATTCTAATTTTTAATAAAAAAACACTAGCGCTATTTTTAAAATTGAAATTTTCAAAAATCAGTCAAGTTGGAGTGTAGAGAACGTAAGTATAAGTCAGTGGTTTTGTAGTTTATATAACAACACATTTTTTGTCCAAAATAAATCAAATATTTCTCCAGTAGAAACATAAGAATTTCATTTTCTCCACGCGGTGATATCAACAGTTGTTGAATATCTGTCATGAGTTGTCCTGGAATTTAATGACAACTTTTTCTCTTTATTTAAAAGGTTTGTCATCTAATTCCGCTATACTCATGACAGATATCCATCAACTGTTGATATCACCGTGTGAAGAAAATTAAATTCTTTGTTTCTACTGGAGCATTATTTGAATTATTTTGACCAAATAAATATGTTGATACAAAAACTACAAAAACATTGACCTTTTCTCGCGTCCCCTACACTCACCGATATCGATCTTAAACAAAATTGTTCACTTTATTTTGGAAAAAAAGAATTATGAAAAATTATTGGAATTAATTGGAGGTCTAGGAACAAAAACTTTTAAAAAATACCTTCAAGTAAGATTTAAATTTTATCATTTAAATATTAAATTTGAATGTAATCAATCCACTAAACCATTTCGGTTGTATCCCCAGGTACATACAGAAAAAATTATTGTAAAACCCAATTTTTTTTTAGGTCTAGGACACATAAAATATCAATAACATAATCTTGGGGACGAACATTTTCATGATTACAATACTTTCTTTATATTAGAAATAAAAAAGGGTCAAATAGGACCATAGATAAAAATAAGTTAATTTAAATGAATATCTAGATTTTCACCCCCCCCCCCC
>CABFWO010002352.1:15613-35908 GCA_902155825.1 Timema genevievae
GGGGGGGGGGGGGCTCACAGGCTTGTCTCCTAGGTAACAGCACGTCATTGGGTTTTTGTTTGTGCATTCGTTTGTTTTTTCCATCGGCGGCTCTTTGGCATACCTAGAATTGATAGCGCTTGGGACCTACTGATTATGGGTGACTGCGAACAATTTTTTTTGAAGTCACCAGAGCAGGACCGTATCCAAAAATGTTTTTTTTTAGCAAAAAGGAGGATTACGTAGTTTAAAAGTTGATATTTCTCACTCTAAAACGCCCACATATGTATTTATATTCATCATTAAAATCGTGCATCACACACCACTCAACTCTGTGACACAGTCGGCTAGAAATAGTAAATTTACACCAACTCTATTGCACGTGGATCATTTCTGATTAAACATTAATGGAGATAAAGAGTAAATAAAAGTTCCTAATACTGAACATTGTTGAAATATTAAATGATATCTGGATAAAAACTGTATTGAAAAGGTTGTTTTTTGACCATTTTAGAATGTCTTCACAGATAAGCACTGTCCACAAATCTTCATTCTGTCATAACAGGGACATACTGTAGTTATTAACAAGAAACTTTGTCGCTTTGTCCCCCATCGTCACCGCGGAAAATGTCGAGTAATCATTCAAATACGAATGTACTGCACACATTTCTGGTATTTTCCTTTCCCCTTTTACTCCCATACCTCGCGTGAGCTGAGTTGAGCCTGCCTGCTATGATGGACGCTCTTGAGAGCTAAATGTCCAGGAAACGAAAGGTAACTGTTATAGGAGCGTAGAGTGTATCTTTGTGAAGAGAATGATGTCATTTAATAGGGCAGGTCACAACATATTGTATTGTCATTTGTATATTTCTCCTCCCCTGTTTGTTCTCCTATTGCCGGACAACTCCTCTCAAGAACGTTATAAACTTACTTGGTTTCTGGCCGTTTACAAATTTATGCTCAACTAGTCTAGTCAACCAATAATTGTTTCACTTGGGGACGATAAAATTCCTATTGGAAGCGTTGTTCCCGCCAAGATCAATACCTTCTTAGCCCCTTCATATCTTGATGATACTATCTGTGAATCATAACAGTACGTCATATAGCCTATCTTATCTATCTCACGGCGATTTGCACGCGTGAAATTCAATAAAGCGCGAAAGTTTTGTTTTAATTACTTCAAAAAGTTCTGCTTTTTGTTTCTTTTGTTGCTTTCTGGCACACCTTGATAAAAAAAAAATCGAGAATTTGTTGGAAGTTGACGTTTTATGACTTCCTAAACCCGAAAAAGTATGTTTTGTATTTCCGTCTATTTATCCATCTGTTACTGAAACTGTAGCCAAAACAATTTTACCGATCGGGTTAAAACTTGGTATCTAGGGTTTTCGTAAGTTTTCCCACAGGTATTTTTGTGATTATTAATTTAACCCTAAAATTAAGGGTAGTTTACTTAAGGGTGAAAATATTTTTAAAAATAAATATATTTTTTCAAAATTGATTATAACGATTTTTATTAGTTCCGTATCTGGGCGTTGTTTAACATTACAAACAAAATGAAAATTTTCGTTTTTACCACCCCCCTCGAACCCCCTTCCCGTCACTTTTTTCCAACCCCTGTCCTCCCCACACCTACTTAATAGTTCGCAAGCCACTACAGTGAGAAAAATTCTGAAATATTAACAGAGATATTCTCTGTAATATTTTCGGATTAAAAACTGATTAGATGTTGTTTATAAATAAAACTTTCTATTGAAGATTTAACGGATTTTTTATTTATTTTTTTCCATAGAAAAATTACTTTTTAAAAAAAATTCCCTATGGAAAATTTAACTGAAATATTTTCATCACTATCCGTATCACAAAATCATAATTCTCGGAAGATTGGTAGGTCACCTTTGTCTGGTTCCATCTCATGGTATAACTATTCTTTCGACCGTGACGGTTCGTTCCCAGGACAGGTCAGCCAACCTGACAATATACTACGATGAAGATGTTCTGTAACGAGATGAACAAACCAATCAAGGTCGCTCAACTGGAACGTTACCTGAAAGATTCGAGCTAAAGTCTGGATCATCATCAACTGTTTCCAGCCTGTGGCCGGGTCAGTTTAGTAAAATGCCTCCATCTTCCTCTAATCCTTCCACCACTCTTCCTCCTTTAATTTATTTCATTCTCCTCCTCTCACTTGAACACTTTCTGTTATCTCTTCCTCCCATCTCTTTCTTGGCCTCCCTTGGAGTCTTTTTCCTACTTACTCCATTTTAATAATTTTATTTGGCATCCTCTCTTTTCCATCCTCATTACATGACCATACCATCTCAGTCTTGCTTCCTCTACTATCTCATGTACTCCAACACCCTCATTACATGACCATACCATCTCAGTCTTGCTTCCTCTACTATCTCATGTATTGATGTACCGAAAAGGTAACAAGCAGAAACATCGCTTACTGATTACTTAATATTGCAAAGATTGTTAAGGGGGCCCTCCTCAGTAAGCGAGAAATTGCCGCTTAGACGTTCAGCTCTAACGCAATATTTAATTCTACGACGGGGTATTTCAAAATATGATTCACGCCAAAATTAAGTTCGAAAGATTTTCCTTAAAAACCTTATATTTTGAGTTGTATTTTTAGCATAGAGTTTTACTACCCATTCGGATTTTACGCTTATTTACTAATTACGACAATGGTTTTAAGGATTAAGAAGGCTATATTTAGATGAAGTGTAGTCGCATTTGCGTGTAGGGAGAGTTGAAAACTATTTTGGGGAAAACCACCCTCAGTACACCCGACTGAGATTCGAACCTCGATCTCCCCGTCATAGGCAGTCGAGTCTACTGAGAGAGTAGCGCGTTAGACCACGTGGACACCGAAGCGGGTAACGGTTTTTATTGAGTGTTCATAATATTAGCGTGGCAAATATTTATGATGGCACCAACATGATTTTTTTTCTGATGCTAGGGTCCTCTGGTATAAAAAAATAGTAAAACCATGATTTAGACGATGTCTGATATATCAAAGTTTTTTTAAAAAAAGAAGGAATGTCAAGGTTGAGATCTTGAAAGCCATCTTTCGGTCTGACCCACATCTCCTTGTGAAATGGGGTCGATGACGTCACCGGGTGGTGAGAAATATCTCTCTCAGACGGGGAGATATGTCTATAAATAATTTAATAAGTTCTTCAATGCTGATTGAAATTAAAAGAAAACGGTTGAACAAATTTTGACAAATAAATACTGATTTTACAGGTTAGGAGCCCAAAATGTCGGCAAAATTAGTATTTTCCAAGAGAATCTCCATCTTTTCTGCTGTGGCTCACCTGTACAATCATTCTTTGTTTACATCACCAATGGAAACCATGATTTTTGTACGATTGTAGATCGGTAAATAAAATGTTTATCTTTGGTTAAAAAATAATAACAGCTCAATTCTTACTTGAGACGTGCAACAAATAGATAGAGATCTGGGAGAGGGGTCGTTTGAAATTCTTACCATGGTGTGAAAAGGGGAAATATAGGCTACGCGTTTTGCTTAAAATTAAACACAGGAAACTCAAAATATATTTTAAATTAATAAGGATAGCCTTTGAAGAGTTAACCTTCAACTAGAAAGTTGAATAAGGCCTTATTCTAAAGAACCTTTACCTGTATAAAAGTTACGAATAACTTTTGATGCAGCCATCACTGCAATGATCCACCAGTGTACCTATATTTAGGCCTAGGTATGTATAAATAAATCCATGACGTCATCCCATGAGCAAGCTATACCCACCGGGCACATGTTGGCGAAGATAGTGCCTACATTTGGGTATAAAGGGGTGTCAGGTTGTCAGATTAAAAGGAAACCTCCGGCAATCTATCTCAGTTTTCTAGACCCGAAGCCGCTACTTCTTTATTCAAGTAACTCTTCATTTGTACACACGAAGCTTAGTTTGACCCCGTTCCGGACCCATTGCTTTGAATAAAATATGGAAGCACCAGGAATCAAACCCTGGGTCTCTGGATCTGTAATCTGGAACTCTGTCCACTATATCATAGAGGCGTGCTATTTATATGTATATATATTTAAAATTAATAAGTAGGTGTATATATACACCTCTTTATTAATTTTAAATATATTTTGAGTTTCCTGTGTTTAATTTTAAGCAAAACACGTAACCTATGTTTTGTCCTTCACGTCACGGTAAGAACTTTAAAACGCCCCCTCCTCCAGATATATATTTATTTGATGTATCATACCACTCAAGTAAGAATTGAGTTATTATTATTATTTTTAACCAAAGGGAAATTGATGGGGCTGACGTTTCGTCCGCGTGACCATATAAACTCTATCTATCTATCTATCTATCTATCTATCTATCTAGCCATCAAGAGAGTGAAAAACAGTTTTTAGAAAGAAACAACTTCAGAACTAACTACAGTACCAGAATTCTCTCCCCCACTCCTTCCCCACCGTCTCCGGAGAACCCGCCTCGGTGGCGTAGTTGGCTAACGCGCTAGTCTCGTGTTGAGCTCGACTGCCGAGGACGGGGAGATCGAGGTTCGAATCTCGGTCGGGTGAACCGGGGGGGTTGGTTTTCGCTAAATGGTTTTCCCACTCTCCCTCCACGCAAATTCGGGTTCACTTCCTCTGAATTCAACCTTCCCAATTCCTGATCCATTAGCGTAGTTAGTACTTAAGCGTATAACCCGAATAGGTAGTAAGACGCGGTGCTAAATATATTTATCGCCGGAGAACCAGACTAGATGAGCCTCACGCGTTGTCTCCATGTCCACCGATGCGATGTGAAGTTAAAGAGTGAGTGAGAAGAGAACCATTTTGTATGCGACTCTCCGATATAAAGCTAACTGGACACATCCTTAGGAGGAACTGTCTTCTGCGTGACGTCATAGAAGGAAAGGTTGAGGGAAAGAGGAGATTAGGAAGGAGGAGGATTCAAATATTGGAGGACTTGAAGGAAAGAAGAAGATTCTGGGAGCTGAAGTAGGAGGCAGAGGACAGGGTGCATTGGTGGTCTAAGTTCACTGAAAAAAAGAAATGGGCCTGCCGTAAGACAGAACACCTAATAATAATAATCCTCGTCTACTTGTCCAGTGATGTGGGATATTAAAATACTAAAAACCTATCATTGATCGGACGAGGTTGGACTGGTTCGGATGACACACACAAGAGCCCCCTCTCCCCGGTCTCCCCCCTAGCTCAGCGGTAAGTGAGTCTGTGGGATAGAAGAGAGGGGCAGCGGGGGGGGGGTCAAAGGTCGTCGCCCCACGCAGCTCCGGGCGTTGCCCCAGTGTACAGCGATCTCTCCCCACCCTCATTTCCTCCCCATCCCCCCACTTCTTCATTGCTCTTCATTGCGCTTGCGCACACAAATGATGGAGTTTGGGGTCTCCCCCCCCCCAAACTGTTCTTTCATCCTACTCATCACCCTTCATTTTTACCCCCGGTCGGTCGCTATGGTAACGGTGCTCCCAGACACACGACGGCCTTAAAACAATATGAGGGGGAGAAATAATAATTATTAGTGATGGGATACTCGAAAACTTGGAACCTTCAAATCCTCGGATCCTGAACCGTAACATTTTCAAACTCTCGAGAACTTGACCTTAGAGAAGAATTATCGAATCCTTGAATTTTCGAATTCTAAAGGTTAATTGTTTAGAGATTCAGAAAAACAAATTTTTTTTCAAAATTCTAATAAATGTTAAAACTTTTTCATCCTGGTAAAGAAGGGGAAATTAGTATTTTTTTATTGATATGTATATCGTCTCCAACAAACTTTGATACTGCGTGAATGCCTTTTCTTCCCACTAACTTTAGTTACTAAAGCCCAAACAGGAAGAACCTTATCTGACAGCTAGAACAGTTACTACAGTCCAATGTTCATAGGAAGAACCTTATCTGACAGCTAGAACAGTTACTACAGGCCAATGTTCATTGGAAGAACCTTATCTGACAGCTAGAAAAGTTACTACAGTCCAATGTTCATAGGAAGAACCTTATCTGACAGCTAGAACAGTTACTACAGTCCAATGTTTATAGGAAGAACCTTATCTGACAGCTAGAACAGTTACTACAGTCCAATATTCATAGGAAGAACCTTATCTGACAGCTAGAAAAGTTACTACAGTCCAATGTTCATAGGAAGAACCTCATCTGACAGCTAGTAAAGCTACTAAACTTTACCCGTGGTGATTATGTTCTTTCCCTACCCGCCTCGGTGGCGTAGATAATTAACGCGCTAGTTTCGTGTTGAGCTAGACTGCCGAGGATGGAGAGATCAAGGTTCGACTCTCGGTCGGGTGAACTGGGGGTGATTTTTCTAAATGGTTTTTCACTCTCCCTCCATGCAAATTCGGGTTCACTTCCTCTATATTCAACCTTCCCAATTCTTAACCCACTAGCGCAATTATTACTTAAGCGTATAACCCGAACGGTTAGTAAGACGCTGTGCTAAATAAATAATAAAATAAATTAAACAATTAACAGTTTACACCCACTCTGCTTTTACTGGCAACACTCCACGCTCCGTCACTGTCCGTATATTTAAAGATTTTTAATTTTGTGTCCTCACTCAAGTGTCCTTAATCACGTGATATCACGTCACGCAATGAGAAACTACAATCTTTGTCCAGTAAAGCTAGTTTAAAAATAAATGGTATGGAACTCCGCACGGACTTTCTTGCTCTATTATTTAAAAATGGAGATATTTTTACTCAAAACTTGTAATGTATGTGAAACGAAATAATATACATTAGAAAACCCAAGCATAAATTTCACTATACTTATGTAAATATTTTTTGAGTCCCGGTTTTAAATGTTGAATTCCGGTTAAAAATTTTGACATTTTTTTAGGTGTTACACATCTTCAGGTCATCGCATTGCTATTAAATTTCTCATTTATAAATTTTGACCAATAAAAAATGTAAATATTGATTATTGAGTCTAAAATGGAGATAGAAAATTGTTGTACAAATATTTCTCCTAAGAGGTTTAAGGAAAAATAGCATACATTTTTTGACACTTATATTTAATTACTCTATGGCATTAGATAATTATCGCGTTAAAACTTAAGTAATATCTCTTTACAACTAAAGCTCACAAAATGGTATTAATATGTTTGCCAATATCTCAGAAACGGTTGGTTTTATAAAAATATACTTCATATAAAATAATACAATTTTTAATAGTACTACAATTTTGCAATGATAAGTTAGTTAGTATCTCAAATAGATGCGGAGATACGGAAATTTCCGCTTCTGTAAAGTACCCTAAAAGTCATTTTCATGGGAAAATTAAAATAACCAGTTTATTTATAATCTTAATCAACGCCTAGATACGAATTTTAATCAAAATCGTTATAGCCGATTTTGAGAAAATCTTTTTTTTCTATTTTCGCCCTTAATTAAACTACTCTTAATTTTAAGTTTAAATAGACACACAGACAGACGGAATTGCAAAGACCACTTTTTAGTGTTCGGGGGGTCATGAGACGTCGACATCCATCAACATTTCAGGTTAGATTTTTTTTTTTACGGTCGCAATACTTNAAAAAATTACTTATAGCTTGAAAGTTATTGGTTTTATAAATATATGATTCGAATAAAATATTTGTATTATAAATAGATCTACATATTTGTAATGATAAGTAATTTCATATCTCAAATAGTTTCGAAGATATGATAAAAAATTAGAATTTACTCATCAGACCGGAGCCCTTAAAGTCATTTTGCTGAAATATTGAGTGTAGCCATTTTGTTTGTAATATTTATAAATGTTTTGAAATGAAATTTGATCAAAATCGTTAGAGCCTATTTTGATAAAATCAACTTTTTTTTTGCTTTTTTCCCTTCAGTAAACTACCCTTAATTTTAGGGTTAGATATCGAATTACAAAAATCCCTCGAGGCAACCCTATGAAAACCATAGATACCAGGTTTTAGCCCGATCGGTCCAATAGTTTAGGCTCTAGTTGGAGGTACAGACAGACAGACGGAAATTCAAAAAAACACTTTTTCGGAATTGGGGGGTCATGAAACGCCAAGATTCATCAAAATTTTGATTTTGAATTTTTTGACAAACACAATACTTTCTCTACCTGTAAGATATCGAGAAAGTAAAAACACTTTAACCAAAATTATATAAATATAATGAATATTTTCAGTTCTATTTTTCATTTTATATTTTGAATTAAACTGACTAAAATATATGTTTTAGATGTTCTATAAATTGCTACTAAAGGTAGATAAATGAAGGCACAATACGTTTAGAAAATGGCGACCGTTTCATTTATTGTCAACGATGCTTTCATTTCGATTCGCACCTCACTGTCATTTGTTTTGTCTACCAGGTAACCAGTAGTGAGTGACTTTTTCACGTATTAATTGTCAAATGGGGATTTAAGAATTATTATAATAATTATCTCCTGATGGCAATAATCGCATTATCAATTAATTAAGTATTAATGATTTCATCATGGAAGAGGTTTCGGTCTAGTTGGTGGTCATTGTTCGGCCTTGACGCGGGCCTTGAAACTCTGGGACTAAGTTCATGTAGGTTTGATAGCTACACTCCATCCGTTACAAGGTTGTCAGTTCTTATATGTTTTATAGCTATAGTCCCTCTATTGCAAGGTTGTCAGTTCTTATATGTTTTATAGCTATAGTCCCTCTATTGCAAGGTTGTCAGTTATTGTAGATTTGGTAGCTATACTCCCTCCAATAGGATTTTCAGTTCTTGTAGGTTTGATAGCTATACTCCATCCGTTTCAAGGTTGGCAATCGTCGTAGGTTTGGTAGTGACACTCCATTCACTACAAGGTTTTCAGTTCTTGTAGGTTTGATAGCTATTGTCCGTCTACTACAAGGTTGTCAGTTAGAGAAGTTTTTATAGATATACTCTATCCTCTAAAAGTTTGTCAGCTCTAGTTGGCTCAACAACTACTCACCCCTCCACTACAAGTTTGTAAGTTTTTTTTTTATAGATTTGGTAGTCATACTTCATCCGCTACAAGTTTGCCAGTTTTTGTAGACTGAACAAATATACCCAATACCCTTCAGGGTTGTCCGTTATAATATCAGCTATAGCCCATCCACTAGTAAGTACAGAAGTCAAACGCCTTCCACTACAATTTGTCAGTTTTGGTAGATTCGGAAGCTATACTCAATCCACTTGAAGTTAATATGCAGCTGACAGCTTTCACAGATATTTAATATTCGTCATGCCAAAAATGTATTGACTACATTGGATGTAAGGATTGGTGTGTAGCATAATACCATAATATATTATATCTATCAAAAGTGATCACTGAGGATCACATGACTTGTCGTATGAATACATGAAAATAGATCTAGTGACTTTTCTAGCTGTCAGATAAGGTTCTTCCTATGAACATTGAACTGTAGTAACTTTTCTAACTGCCAGACAAGGTTTTTCCTATGAACATTGGACTGTAGTAACTGTTCTAGCTGTCAGATAAGGTTCTTCCTATGAACATTGGACTGTAGTAACTATTACTAGCTGTCAGATAAGGTTCTTCCTATGAACATTGGACTGTAGTAACTTTACTAGCTGTCAAATAAGATTCTTCCTATGAAAATTGGACTGTAGTAACTGTTCTAGCTATCAGATAAGGTTTTTTTTTATTGAAATTAAACATTTTATTCGAACGAACACAATGTTATGCCCCATGGCCTACATGATAAGGAATCTGAGGTTTCCCAGCCCACTCATCTATCAGGACGTGTTTTAACGTAAAAGGGGCCGATCCTCGATGCTGTCTTCTCCTTGTTATGTGAGAGCAAGAGTACCAGGCGTAGAGGAAAGGGGAGCGCGCTGACCACGAGACCAGACCCGTCTTTATAAAGTCGGATATGACGGGAGTGAACGCTCTAATGTTGACCTCCGCTGACCTTTACCTTTCGGTGCAATGGCCGACTTTTTTTCTCTGTCCCGTGGCCCTAACAGGAGGTCTAACGAGAATACATTCCAACAACACCGGACACTTCACACGTCGATCTTTGTGTGCTTGGAGGATTGTATGTCACAGGGGTAACTTTATGGACCTTTCCGGCGCCAGAGAATCATCTTAAAAATATTTTGTTGAAAATTATCAATAATTACCAGTCTTAGCCAGGCTAAAAACTGTCTAAGTCAAATGTATTTATTGTCTAAGGGGTCATCTATAATCCACGTGATGCTGTTGTTAGGGGTACAAAAGGGATCTCTAATGTGTACATTGTGTTACATGGGGAAGCTCTAATGTCTACATTGTGTTACATGGGGGAGCTCTAATGTCTACATTGTGTTACATGAGGGAGCTCTAGTGTCTACATGGTGTTACATGGGGAGCTCTAATGTCTACATTGTGTTACATGAGGGAGCTCTAATGTATACATGGTGTTATATGGGGGAGCTCTAATATCTACATGGTGTTACATGGGGAGCTCTAATATCTACATGGTGTTACATGGGGGAGCTCTAATATCTACATGGTGTTACATGGTGGGAGCTATAATGTCTACATGGTGTTACATGGGGGAGCTCTAATTTATACATGGTGTTACATGGTGTAGCTATAATGTCTACATGGTGTTACATGGGGAGCTCTAATATCTACATGGTGTTACATGGGGGAGCTCTAATGTCTACATGGTGTTACATGGGGGAGCTCTAATGTCTACATTGTGTTACATGAGGGAGCTCTAATGTCTACATGGTGTTACATGGGGGAGCTCTAATGTCTACATGGTGTTACATGGGGGAGCTCTAGTGTCTACATGGTGTTATATGGGGAGCTCTAATGTCTACATGGTGTTACATGGGGGAGCTCTAGTGTCTACATGGTGTTATATGGGGGAGCTCTAATGTCTACATTGTGTTACATGAGGGAGCTCTAGTGTCTACATGGTGTTACATGGTGTTACAAGGGGAAGAGGGTGGGTACACCACAGTGTTACGTAACACATATATTATGCTTAAATTACATGAACAAGTTTCTGACCAGCTACAAAATTTAAATTTATAGTTGTTTAAGATTTTAAAAAAATATATTATAAACCTTGTCCTATCCTTACTCTAACAAATAAAGCCATGTTTTTATAAGTTCACAACAGAACATTTTAAGAGGATGTGGGACTGTATTATAGGCTTTATGTAACTTAGGACAAGATTTTTTTTAAATAAACTTTAAACTTAATTTTTTTTAACTGGTCAGAGCTTACGCCTACATTTTGGTGAAAACAATTTAATAAAATATCAAACCAGTTCATAAATAAGCCGGAATTTCTAAAAGCCTTGAACGCTCCTGAGTGCTACGCCCTTAAGGTGGAGAGTTAAGATAGGGCCATTTTTTTTTTTTTGCAGTTTTATAACTTAAACTTCTTTTGGTAAAAAAAAAAAAATTCTCCAGTAGAAACAAACAGTTTAATTTTCTTCACACGGTGATATCAACATTTGTTGAAAATCTGTCATGAGCATATCGGTATTAAGATGGGAAATTTTTTAAATGAAGATAAAAAGTTGTCATTAAATACCAGGACACCCTTGACCAGATATTCAACAACTGTTGATATCACCACGTGAAGAAAATTAAACTTTTATGTTTCTATTGGAGCAATATTTGATTTATTTTGGACAGATAATATTTTGGTATCAACACTGCCCTTGATTCTCGTTCTAGACATCATTATCTGTCTTCCATCTCCATTGCCTGGATTGTTATAAACCTTCCCATATGGATCTCGTATATGATTAGTCATCAATAGTAAAATTATCAACAGTCATCTCATTAGCATAAGATATGTTCAAATAGTTGGTTGTTTTCCAAACCAGCGTCTCAAGTGAAAGTGATTAGCATATAGAAGTGACAAACCAGCTTTTATTCGCGCCATAACATCACACCCTACCCTATACACTCACCCGTTCATAAGTTGGCGGCGACGCGGTCAGCCTCCCAGCGGACTGGATTGACAGTGGCGCGGGAGATTGAAGTTCACTTCCCAAGGCCGGTAGCACTGCGGGATGACAGACTCGATTCTTCTATTCTTACCAGTATCGAATATACTTAAGTTGAGCCGCCTCCGTAATGCCGGGATCACGATCAACTTAACGTAAAGTTAACTTAACGTATATGTGATTACGATTCACGTAACTTAACGTAACCACTCGAGCCAAATATCTTGATTCTCGAGTGTGATCTGTGATTTGTACTAGTTTTACAGTGATGATCTGTGAATGTTTACAGTTTTCAATCGATATAATAAATATATATTACAAAACTTTTTTGATAAATTTAGCTTTCCTATTTTAGTTTAATTATTTTGTTTCAATGTCTGATCACTAGAACTTACGCTCAAGAGTAAACATTGGTCATAATACCAACAAATGAGTTATTAAATAGCCTTGATGACGTCACTCACATAATGATTGGCTGGCTAGATCACGTAATACCCTTCAAGTAACGTAAAGTAAAGTAAAAGACCTCCCAGGACATCTCTTACGTTAAGTTAACTGCAAGTCAACGTTAAGTTAACTGCATCGTGATCGCCTCCATTTAAACATACGAGGAGGTCCTTTACGTTAAGTTACGTTAAGTTACGTTAAGTTAACTTTAAGTTAACGTTAAGTTGATCGTGATCCCAGCATACGCAAGAAATCTCCACGCAGACGTTTAGCTATAACGTTATATTTAATTCTACGTTGCGTTATTTGAAAATATGGTTCGCGCAAAAATAAAGTCTAAATATTCCAACTGAGTTTCCTATTTCCATCACTCAGGAACACTCATCAGTTATTCTTCAATATGTCCTGAAGATGATGCCTTACGAGCATTGGAACATGTAGAAGCAGAAGCACATTCCACCAAGAATGCAAGTTTTAAACGAACAAGGGAATAAAAGATAAGATACAATTCAATTTTTAATATTTTCCTGCCACATATTCTTTATTTAGGTATGCTCTTTTTTGATGTATCATCAACTAAAAATTAATCAATTACATGTTCTTTAACATTAGCCAAGGAATAATCAACTAAATCATACAAAAAATTTAATTATGTTTTAATATGTTTATAATTTTAATGTTAGTAAAATTTTATTCTCTGTTATGAAATGATTGTATAAGGACATTGACTTGTAATTAAATTACTAAAACTTTTTTTCAAAATATATTATATTTTATGCTCATATAGCCATTATATTAAAGCATATATCTCTTTGATCTTATATTAAATTGACACAGCTAATAACTTTAATTTAAAAGTGAATTATTCTAGTAATAATTTAATATTTCAACAATGTTCAGTATTAGGAACTTCTATTAACTCTTTATCTACATTAATGTTTAATTAGAAATGATCCACGTGCAATAGTGTTGGTGTAAATTTACTATTTCTAATCAACTGTATCAGAGAGTTGATTGGCATGCGATGGACGCTCTTAGATCTTATTCATCTTCTCTTATAGAGTTGGGTGACCTGGAGGTCTAGGGGGTAAGGTGTTAGACTTCTGTGCTAGGGTCCGAGGTTCAATCCTTGGTCCCGGCACAGATTTATCTGATTACCAAACCCCTTCCTTCACCTCTGACAAGACGTGTATTAATCACAACTTGTGAATGTGAGGAATGCCAGGCCCTCCCCCGTGGTTCGGATCCCACGTTAAACTGTAGGTCCTCCATTTCATCTCGCAATCACCCTATCACTACACATTAGTGTAAGTGCGTATAACCCGAACGGGTAGTAAGACGCGGTGCTAATAATAATAATAATAATAATCTTATAGAGTTGCGTATCTTTCTCTCTCTCTATCTCTCTATCGCTCTCTTTCTCCTGTAGCGTTTTGTTCCGTCGAGGCGAGTGTATCTGCCCGGGCCGGTACATTGGTCTCTGGAGCTCTAAGGCCGACCTTGAACTCTCGATGAAGATGAATATAGGGGAAAAAGGAGGGGGAACACATCGACCAACATCTCCTCTCCTCCATTTTTTATCTCTTTCTCTCAAGGTTTTTAGTACATCCGAAGCTCCGTCTCTTGTTCTTAACCCACTTTACACCCACACACCCGAAACGAGGTTATTTAGGGTCACTCCCTCAACCCCTCGGTGTTCAAGGTCAAACTTGACCCCTCCCCCTTCCCCCTTTACTTGTTCATTCGAGAACTTGCCTATTGTTTTGTTTTCATTGTGTCTTACTAACCGTACGGGTTATAAGCATACATTAATTACAACAATGTACGGATGAGGAAGTTAAAAATTGTAGAGGAAATGTATCAACATTTGCATGGAAAGAAAGTGGAGAGCCATTTACCACCTAAGGTAAATCCCATCAGTATCCGAACCCAGATCTCCCCATTATTGGCAGACCAGTAAACTACGAGAGTGACGTCTTAGACTATGTGGACACCGAAGTAGATCTTGTCATCGTTAGAATGTCTATAGTGGGCGCATGGTAAAAGATGTTAATCTCGTATAGGCTGGTCTAACAAGTGAATGGGAGGTCGGGATTTGAATCCTGACCGCATTATACTGAGAGGAAGTGTACACGAATTTGAGTGGAAGGAGAGTAGAAAACCGTTTTAAAAAACCACCCTCATTACACCCGACTACGAATCAAACCTCGATATCCCCGTCATAGGCAGTCTAGTCTACTGTGAGAGTAGCGCGTTAGACCACGCGGCCATTGAAATGTATAAACCAAATACAACCGCTGTTTGTTAACAAGATTTTATTTTTTAACATTCTGATTATTTTTAATAAATAGATATATTAATTTTGCTATAATAAATAATATTTTAGAAAAATAGTATAACCTTTTTCTTTCAAGGAGTTAAGTGTAAAATATATAAATGTTTAGATTAAAAAAAAATATATAATGAAAGAAAGATACTTATTTGGTTCAAAAAGGTTTTATTTACAAGGGAATGAGATAAATTATAGATCTAAATTTAGGAAATGTTGTTATGAATAAAAGCTGCATAAAAAGTAGAATTAATTATTGAATTTAACAAAATGCTTGTTAGCTGTCACGTGGAGAAACAAGATTAGGAATGAAATTATCCGGGAAAGAGTAGGGGTACAGGGAGTACATGGGATAGTAGAGGAAGCAAGACTGAGATGGTATGGTCATGTAATGAGGATGTTGGAGTACATGAGATAGTAGAGGAAGCAAGACTGAGATGGTATGGGCATGTAATGAGGATGTTGGAGTACATGAGATAGTAGAGGAAGCAAGACTGAGATGGTATGGGCATGTAATGAGGATGTTGGAGTACATGAGATAGTAGAGGAAGCAAGACTGAGATGGTATGGGCATGTAATGAGGATGTTGGAGTACATGAGATAGTAGAGGAAGCAAGACTGAGATGGTATGGGCATGTAATGAGGATGTTGGAGTACATGAGATAGTAGAGGAAGCAAGACTGAGATGGTATGGGCATGTAATGAGGATGTTGGAGTACATGAGATAGTAGAGGAAGCAAGACTGAGATGGTATGGGCATGTAATGAGGATGTTGGAGTACATGAGATAGTAGAGGAAGCAAGACTGAGATGGTATGGGCATGTAATGAGGATGTTGGAGTACATGAGATAGTAGAGGAAGCAAGACTGAGATGGTATGGGCATGTAATGAGGATGTTGGAGTACATGAGATAGTAGAGGAAGCAAGACTGAGATGGTATGGGCATGTAATGAGGATGTTGGAGTACATGAGATAGTAGAGGAAGCAAGACTGAGATGGTATGGGCATGTAATGAGGATGTTGGAGTACATGAGATAGTAGAGGAAGCAAGACTGAGATGGTATGGGCATGTAATGAGGATGTTGGAGTACATGAGATAGTAGAGGAAGCAAGACTGAGATGGTATGGGCATGTAATGAGGATGTTGGAGTACATGAGATAGTAGAGGAAGTAAGACTGAGATGGTATGGGCATGTAATGAGGATGTTGGAGTACATGAGATAGTAGAGGAAGATGGAGGCATTTTACTAAACTGACCCGGTCACAGGCTGGAAACAGTTGATGATGTTAAATTTACATTGAATAATAGATAGAAACAATTGATACAATTATAAATATATAATTATTTCTAAGTATTATTGAATGGTATATCAACATCTATCTTGTTAAATTCAATCATTCATTCTACTTATTTGAATCCATTATCTATAACAACTTTTTATAATTTTAGCTCTTTAATTTATCTCATTCAGAATTATTAGTTAAACCTTTTTGAAAAGAATAAATCTATAAGACCCAGTGGGGAAGAAAAACGTTTAAAAATTTTTTTAACAGATAAAATTTAATATCTTGAATAAATAAGGGTTGTGTGCGTCGAGGGTCTTGTTTCATAACCTTCAAAAGGTGAAAGGGGTAGAAAATGTATTTCAGGGAGTTTTTTTTATTATTTCTATTTTGAAATAGCAGCCTCGGGCACGTGTTTCCAAGGTCACCTCCTTTTGATCCAAGTTCGCCCTTGGGCGGAAGGGTGGATATTTATATAATTAGATCTCGAAGTAGCAGTACACGCCGTCTATACTGAATTAGGTCAAGCTCGATGTTAGCGGAGTAATATTCCTTTAGCGTGGCCTTACGACACGGTTCTCTTTGTTTCTTTATTTCTTACTACCCATGCTTACTATTTGCTTATATTTACACTAATTAAGGTAAGGATGAATAAGGTTGAGTTTATTGAAACTACCCGAATGAGTAACGGCCTAGATACAAACAAACAAAACTGTTTTAAGAAAATATATATGTATGTAATGTATGTGAAGTATGTAATGTATGCAACATATGCAATGTATGCGATGTATGTTTATGTATAGTTGTGTATTGGTATGTATTGTTTGTATATTGGTATGTATAGTTGTGTATTGTATGTATTGTTTGTATATTGGTATATATTGTTTGTGTATTGGTATGTATTGTTTGTGTATTGGTATGTATTGTTTGTGTATTGGTATGTATTGTTTGTGTATTGGTATGTATTGTTTGTGTATTGGTATGTATTGTTTGTGTATTGGTATGTATTGTTTGTGTATTGGTATGTATTGTTTGTGTATTGGTTTGTATTGTTGTGTATTGTTTGTATTGTTGTATATTGGTATGTATTGTATGTATTGTTGTGTATTGTATATATGGTTTGTATTGTTGTGTATCGTATGTATTTTTGTGTATTGTATGTATTGTTATGTATTGTTACGTTACGGTAGTGTATGTTATGGTAATGTATTGTAATATATTGTATTGTATTACAGTGTATACAGCAGCAGCAGCATCATTTCGGGATTCATTATTGAAATAATTTGTTTTCCTTTATTTACTTTCTTGTAGAAAAATTGATTCGAGATTTTGATGAATTTTGATGCCAAATGACCCAGTAGACCCTAAATAGTGTTTTTCGCGATGCTGTCCGTCCGTACCTCAGCCTAGAGCCGAAACAATTTTAGCAATTGGGATAAAACATGGAATTTAGAGTTTGCACAAGTTCCCCCCGAGGAGTTTTGGAATAAGAATCTAGCCTTAAAATAAAGGATAGTTTACTGAAGTGCAAAAAGAGAAGAAAAAAATCGATTTTCTCAAAGTGAGCTCTAACAATAATTATTTAAAATTACAAACAAAATTGAAACTCTTATTTTCTCATGAAAATGGTTTTGAGGAAACTTTATATAAGCGGGCATTTACAATATTGATTATATCTCAACTATTCGAGATATGAAATAGCTTATCATTGTAAAGTTTTATTTCTGTTTAAAATAAAAATATTTTTATAACACCAATAATTTTTTAAGATATTGGCAAATATGTTTTTTAAACTGAGGTCTGGAAAATGAGAATTTTGTTGTACAGAAATGAAACTTTTTTATAATTGTTTTTGTAACAATGTATATTATATAGTTTCACAAATCTTACAAGTTTTTTTAGTAAATGTCTCCATTTTTAAAATTAAAGAGTAAGTATTTTGTGTGGATGCACCGTACTATTTATCTTTATTAGATAATCTTTTGTCAAAGTTGATCTGGCCCGCGGGCTGTAGTTTGAGGACCCCTGTGCTTAAAGTAAAAGTTGGTAAAAAAGAAGTCTCGAGATATTTCGGCTACTTTAGTGACTTGTATTCTCTTAAAATATAATTTCGATTTACATGTATATTGGTTTTTTATTGTGGCTGCTTGCGATCGACCTTGGTTTAAATTCGTCGCCACGAAAGAAAGAGAGAGAGAGAGGGATAAATATCATCGGCATGACTGTTCAGGTGAATACTCTAGAACCAGTCCATTCACTTTCTTTCTCTGTCCATACCAAGAGAGAGGGAAGATGAATGTAAGAGAGGGGAGAGGAGAGCCTTAGTTCTAGAAATGAGCATCGATGGACAAAAAAAATATCGTCTGCAAAACATCAATGTTATAACATATTATTAAAGGTATTTAACGTGTACTTTCTGAACCGACTAATTACATCAGCATACGAGAATTTTTCTATGAGCGAGAGTGAAAGAACATACCAATTTTGCCTGGAAACACACTTTCATGTGTTCTTTTTTTCATGTCACAACCGACAGGGTAACAGAAAAGCTTTACTTCCCCCCCGAAGGAAGTTGTGCTACGGATTTTTTTATCGCTCAAGAAAAATTCTCCCGCCTCGGTGGCGTAGTTGGCTAACATGCTAGTTTAGTGTTGAGCTAGACTGCCAAGGACGGGGAGATTGAGGATTGAATCTCAATCTCAGGGTGAACTGGGGGTGGTTTTTAATAAATGGTTTTCACTTTCCCTCCACGCAAATGCGGGTTCACTTCTTCTATATTCAACCTTCTCAATTTCTAACCCATTAGCGTACTAGTAGCGTAGTAGTAGCAGCTTATTAGTAATTAAGCGTATAATCCGAACGAGTAGAAAGACGCGATGCTAAATAAATAAAATAAAGAAAAATCAGTTGACCTCGTCTGGGTTTGAACATCGGATCCTGAGGCGAGAGCACCACCTAAAAACCACCGAGGTCAACCACATGCTGAAGAACGAAAAACAAGGTTACTTTTAATATCTCATATCAGGAGAAAGTATTGTAATGAATAATGATGTACATTTTAGCACCTTGAGATTAGGTTTGAATCTTTAAGTTTTGTGTTCGAACATAAAAAAGTTGATTTTACAATTCTGTTTGTCTGTCACGGTTTGATAGATTTGGTTCAAATTTGATGACTAGATGTTATAAGGAAATGTCTCGAAGTTTTTTTTATTATTATGAAGGTAGTTCTCAAATTAGTTGCAGTTTACTAGTGAGTGTTAACTGCCCTAAATTAAGCTAGTTTGTAATTGCAGATATCCAATTATTAAATATCCAGGAGCTAGGGATGAATGTGTAATATTTTAATATATAATTTATATCAAGAGTGACAGCTGCAGATCACATGACTTGCCGTATGAATTAGTGAAAGTAGATCTATAAAGTTCTCTAGAGGTCAGATAAGGTTATTCCTATGAAAATTGGACTGTAGCAACTTTTATAGCTGTCAGATAAGGTTCTTCCTATGAACATTGGACTGTAGCAACTTTTATAGCTGTCAGATAAGGTTCTTCCTATGAACATTGGACTGTAGTAACTTTTCTAGCTGTCAGATAAGGTTCTTCCTATGAACATTGGACTGTAGCAACTTTTATAGCTGTCAGATAAGGTTCTTTCTATGAACATTGGACTGTAGTAACTTTTCTAGTTGTCAGATAAGGTTCTTCATATGAACATTGGACTATAGTAACTTTTCTATCTGTGAGATATGTTTCTTCCTATGAGAATTGACTATTCTGAGACCGACTCCTTAGACCCCGTGACCAAACCCACAATATTTATTTTTAAAGCTAAGAGTCCAAGCTTCGATTCCCGGCATGTGCTAAAAATGTATCATTGGCGAAATGTTGTTTTACCCATTCAAATTGATAAATTAAAGGCCGGGGGACTGTATGTTGTGCCTTTGATAGTCTTAAGTAATATTATAGGTCATATGAAGCTACGACATGTCTAGCAAGCTGGAAAGAGTAATGGATGTAAAGTAAAGTTTTCATTATATTGTTCTTCACCCGCTTCGGTGGCCGAATGGTCTAAAACGTCACTCTCGCAATAAACTGGATTGTCATGGACAGGGGGATTAGGGTTCGAATCTCGTTAGAGTAATCTGAGGGCGTTTTTATTGTTACATGTTTCTCCATTCTATATACATACAAATGCGGATACACTTCCTATAATATAACCTTCATCCTTAAGTCATTAGTGTAATTAGTACTTAAGCGTACAACCAGAACGGGTAGTAACACGCGGTGCTAAAAAAAAAAAAA
>CABFWO010002352.1:42616-64331 GCA_902155825.1 Timema genevievae
AGCGGTTGAGCTACCCTTTCACCATTCCCCTCACCCCCCAAACCCCACCCCCGGTCAAAAAAAACAAGATAAATCCAAGGGCTAGGGTACTGCGGGTGAACAAAGATTGGGGGGTAAAAAGCGACCCTTTTCGCTCGTTCGTTTTTTATATATTTAAACATAAAAAGGAAGTGAAAGTGTTTTTTTTTCTCTCTTTAATTATAGAAGGGGGAAAAAAGTTCTTCCCCCTCCCCTTTCCGAACTGATTACTTCTAAAGAAACTTTTCTGGTATTATGGTATAAAAATATATATAAGTAATTTTTTCCTCCTTCCTTTTATTTCTAAGGTTAGACTGAGCTTGGGCGCGGAAGGATACAGTTATAGAATTTAAAAAAAATCTAAGTGGGGTTGGGGGGGGGGTGGATGAACATAATGTTCCATTCACGATGCGCGCGCATTTTCATCATAAGGTCAAGGTCATAGATTGAGATTGAAGTATATATATATTTGGTAAACCACTGTATGCTGAGCTCTGACCGGAAAAAACATCCGCAAGACCTCAATACTACAATATCTGTGCGGATGCGGAATTATTTTTTTCATATTATTTTCAAGGAATGGCTTTTTTTTATAACCACGTCTTACTAACCATTCGGGCTATACACTTATGTACTAATTACGCTAATAATTTCATGAATTAGGAAGGTTATATAGGAAGTGTTCCCGCATTTGCGTGGAAAACCATTTTGGAGAGAAAACAACCCACCCTCTGTACACTTGACTGAGATTCGAACCTCAATCTCCCCGCCATCGGCAGTCTAGTTTATTGAGTGTGTGACGCCTTAGACCAGGGGTATCCAAACTTTTTGCTATCTGGGCCACATAATATATTTTACACATTTTTTGCGGGCCAAAGTAACGTTTACCTGTTTTTCAAGTAGCATTATTTTTGCCCTGAATGCCTTGACATGCGCGAATAGATCATAAATCAAATTTGTTTCAACATTCAAATTTAGATTCAATTCATATGGCTAGTCACGCCTGTCAAAAATTCAACTTTCCAAGGCCAGTCAGTGTTTGATAAAAGTGATTGACGTTGATTCTTCTCTGTGAGAAATGAATCAATTTATATGTAATAAATTATATTTATAGTAATTAGTCAATATAATTACTTATTTTTAAATTAGTTAACATCTTTCAGAACTTTCCTCTTATAACCCTCTGCCTGGAGACTTGGAACTACCTAAAAATCGTCACAGTCAAGCCGTTCTGTTGTAGATATAAGGAATGACGCCTGCGACTGAAAATGAGGGTTTGCAATTCTGACAGAACTCTGGATTGGTGTCATGGTGGGAAGCAGGCGTGCGAACAGAAAATGGACTTGTCAAATAAACTGCGTGGTTGATAAATAACGAAGAGAAACAATTTGTTTTTTGATAAAATATTGGAACAGGCCGGATGTGGTTCGCGGGCCGTAGTTTGGAGACCCTTACCTTAGACCATGCGGCCAACGAAGCAGGTTGTAGGAACTTATTGAGGTATAAAGTGTGATGTAGTTGAACAAGTTAGGTTGGAATAAAAATTATTGAAGATACCCGCTTCGGTTGCCGCATGGTCTAACGCGCTACTCTCGCAGTAGACTAGACTGCCAATGACGGGGAGATAGAGGTTCGAATCTCAGTCAGGTGTACTGAAGGTGGTTTTTTTAAAAAAAATAGTTTTCCACTCTCCCTCCATGCAATTAATGTGAGTACACATCCTTTAAATATAGCCTTCCTAATCTCTAACACATTAGTATAATTAATACAGAGGTGTATAACCCGGACGGTTAGTAAGACACGGTGCTAAAAAAAATGGCAATAGATCCCTGCTTCTGACATTGCCCTAAAACATTCAACAGTCCGCTTTCTGACCTAGCCGTGATGTTACATCTCTTAAATGTAGTAAAGGCTCACTCCTAAGGGTACGGCCAGACTGGAGCGAGCGACTAAAATATATACTAGAACACATTGGTTGTAATGAGAGGTTGCCAGACTGGAGCGAGCGACTATAATATAAAATATAACACATTGGTTGTAATGAGAGGTGGCCAGACTGGAGCGAGCGACTAAAATATATACTAGAACACATTGGTTGTAATGAGAGGTTGCCAGACTGGAGCGAGCGACTAAAATATATACTAGAACACATTGGTTGTAATGAGAGGTGGCCAGACTGGAGCGAGCGACCCGGTACAGTCTAGTTTACAGGCGCTAGACAATATTATTGTATGTTGGTTCATTGAGTGCTAGGAAAACTTCTCATTTTGACATTTTTATTATTATCGATAGGTTTAGCACACTTGGTACTAATGGTCTAATTTAATTGGTAAGATCATAAACCATATGTATATATATGTAAAACTGATATGTTAAAATACTTCAATATTATCAAAGTAGGCCTTTACAAATAAGAATCATTAGCGTGGAGAGAGGATGAGAAAACCACAATAAATCACTTGTTAAAACCACCCTCAGTTCACTGAGCCAAGATTCGGAGCCTCCTCGTCAACAACTATCGAGAGCTATCTGCTAATCACGCGCTCACTCGCTCGCGAATCAAGGGTCACTACAGAAGTCTGTTGGGGGAGAGGGGGGGCTCGACCCCTCATCCCCATGTAATGCATGGACTCTCGTACCCGAAATATTCTTCCAGACTAACCATCGATCAGGCAGTCTAATTTCCAGTCCTCCCCCTTTCTAAATCTGCCATAATTCACTAATATAGTAGAACATTTTTTTAGTTCGAAATCCAAGAGATATCTTAAAAAATTCGAACTAACCATTTTCATAACTGTCTATGTATCTGGTAGGCCCACACAATAAATCGACAACCTCAAAACACGTTACATATAATCACACACACTTTTTATATATGTTATATAAAACATACATACACAATACATACTTAAATAATAGCCTCAAAATATGGTAAAAATTAACATATGAAACTTGCATACTAAAATCAGAATTGTTGAAAGATGAAGCAACACTTTCCCCTAAATTAGGCAACCAGCTCGCCGCCAGTGCACGATTCACCACCTCCTTTATACGCTAACTCCAACTTAATTAACGATGATCGCTAAGCTAGGTTTGAAATGATTACAAACTTGAGAAAATTAACTGGGGGATGGCTTCTGAAGATTTCCTTATAAAATCCGAATAAAATGTTATTTTTTACCTTGATTTGGTAAATTTGGTAAATTCAAGTTTAAAAAACCCGCCTCAGTGGCGAAGTTGGCTAACACGCTAGTTTTGTGTTGAGCCAGACTGCCAAGGACAGGAAGATCGAGGTTCGAGTCTCAGTTGAGTGAACTGGGGGGGGGGGTTACCTTAATGTTTTTTCATTCTCCCTCCACACAAATATGGGTTCACTTCCTCTGAATTCAACCTTCCCAATCCTCAAACCATCAGCGTAATTAATTAGTACTTAAGCGGGAACGGGTAGTAAGACGCGCTGCTAAACACAAAATAAAAGTTAGATACGGTTTAATTAACGTATTTTCGAATGAACCCTTTATTGAAGTATTTTTTAGACACGCTATCTAGCAGTGAAAATAACAGACAATCTTAGATTAGTAAAAGACAATCAATTTGACTTAGAGGTAAAACTATGCTTAGTTATAAAATTATGTTATAATCGATTATCCATAATCATCCGACATTTCCACCTCTGCGGGGCGTCTGGCACGTCCTTTCATTCCCGTCATCTTTCCAAACTTCTCTTCTCGGTCCCGGCACAGATTTATCCGATTGCCAAACCCTTCCTTCTACCTCTGACAAGACGTGTATTAATCACAACTTGTGAACCTGTGGAATGCCAGGCCTCCACCGTGGTTCGGATCCCACGTTAAACTGTAGGTCCTCCATTTCATCTCACAATCACCCTACCATTACAACATTAGTGTAAGTGTGTATAACCCGAACGGGTAGTAAGACGCGGTGCTAATAATTTCCAAACTTCTCCCTCGGACACACATTTCTGGTCTGCTCCTTTAACTTCTGGATATCTATTTCCGAAAACTACTCAAGAGGACCTTATGAAAACACTAGATACGAAGTTTTAACCCAATCCGTAAAATGGTTTCGGCTCTAGGGTGAGATACGAAGAGGATGGCATAATGAACAACACATTTTACATTTCGGGGTGTCATAAAACAAATATTTGTCAAAATCTCGAGTTATTTTTCTTTGACAGTCCCCTGAGGGGTCGAGATAAAGTAAAAATCAAACTATTTAAGCTGTATTTTATTTATTCAAATATTATCGAATATTTCTGAAGCCCAATCAAAGTTGGCATAAAATATTACAGTAGAACCCCACTAGACCGAACTTGTTAGTCCAAAATTATAGATAATCCGAACATACTTTTAGAAAAAAAATTAAGTAGACTTAAAATATATTTAATTGGCGAAAAAGTTAAAAGAGAATTGTAAGAAACAATTAAACCTGATAGTTAATGCTTAAATTAAATAATGTGGTGGTCAACACAAATGTTTACACTTAAGTACTAATTACGTTAATGGGTTAAGAATTGGGAAGGTTGAATATAGCGCAAGTGAACCCACATTTGCATGGAGGGAGAGTGGAAAACCATTTAAAATGTGTTTTAAACTTTAAATATTTTTACTGGCAAAGTCAAGGCTGACATATATTCAAAGCTCTGAACAACCTTAAAAGCTATAAAAATAGTTTTACAAACTTTTGTAACAGTCAAAAAAGTCGCATTATATCTTCAAACAAGTGGGAGGTAATTTAGTAAAATTATATTGATTAGAAAAAAAAAACATTATTTACTTTATTTTAAAGAGAAGGAAAAAAAAATCATACAAAACAAAACCAATACAATAGTCTGTTCTTTATATAAACTTTTTTTTTTAATTACTCACTTTAAAAGTAAACTTACATTTAATATTAGTCTGTTAAAATACTAGAATCTACATTTCCAAAAATAAACTTCAACTAATGCTATTTTCAAACTGATTAGATACTACACTAAGTTATCAAACACTAATTATTATTAACCACTTTACAAATAGTTGATATGATGAAAAAAAAAATATACACTACATCAAAATACACCATATTATATCAATTCTTTCAAATTACCATAATAATAATCTTAAATTTATTATTCACTGGCCCACAAGAAATAATAATTGAAAAGTACAAATATGACAAAAAATGATTAGGCTTATATAATATTTTTATTTTCGCTCATTTGAATATATTAAGTTTTAAAATACAGTAAGTTTATATATAAAAGTATATTTTTTGTTGTGTGCCATCTCCATGATAGGCCAGATGACATCTTTACAGATGATATCGCATTCAATTGCGACGATTGCGTTCCTCTCTGCGCTGTTCCTAGAGAGAGAGAGAATTACATAGCTTAAGTATTCATACAAATGTGAAATGCACTCGAATATGTTTTAAAGCTTCAATACTGTTTATTGATGGTTCAGCCTCAACATAATAACAGAAAAAAAGTTAAGTATAATGCATTCATTTCATATTTCTAATTATTATTGCATTATATTTAACTTTACTTCCGAAATTCGGATTCAAATTCAATCGAAGGTAAAATGAAGATCCGAGTTTGTGAATTCAAAACATCTTTTTTTTACCTCTCTCTCGTGAGGATATTGATTTTAGAAATTGCGTCTTACTAACCATTCAGGTTATACGCTTATGTATTAATTACACCAATTGTTTTACAGATTAGGCTTTTATTTATATGAGGCGTACCCACATTTGTGTAGAAAGAAAGTGAAAAACCATTTTGGAAAAAATATTCCCGGTATGCCCCAACCGAGATTCGAACCTTGATCTTCCCATCATTAGCAGTCTAGCCTAACGCGTTGGACAACGCGGCCACTGAAGCGGGTCTTTAAAAAAATTGACATAAAATTTTCCTATACTTGACATTAAAAAAAGACTTAACTTTTTTTTTGCAATTTTTCCTTATTTAAAAAAAAGTATATTACATACTTTAGAAAACAATGCTACCAACTACTACATCAACGTTATTTTAAGTTCCACCTCCCAAAGGAAAACCCCAAGAGACAAATTAGAAAAAGAACGGTACTTCACTGCCGATTCAGCGAAAACCTTTGTTCTAGCATCGTTATACTCAATATTCCATATTTGGATTTAGATATTGAACCACCAACAAACTAAGATAAAATGTGAGCTCAATACAAATAATATCTATCTAGAGAGCGCTAGTGAGGAGTGGACAGATAGAAATACATCAAATGTATTAAACCAAATTAGATAAAAATATCAAAATACTTAAGTTTGGAAAGAATATTAATAAGAAGACATAATATGTAATTTGTTTTAATAGTGAATATTAAGTACATAATAATTAGTCCGGGTACAAAAAAAGTCTCACCCTCTGTGTGAGGATGATGACCAGGCGCCTGAATATCCCAATGAGGTCGACAAACAAATCAACAGAGTGGGCGACAAAGTCTTTGTCGCCGTTCCTCCTCTTCTCGATGATGAGCTGGGTGTCGTACAGGACAAAGCCGCACATGAGGGCCAGGCCGATATACAAGTATCCCTGCAAACATTAGACACCAGCCGCTAGGTTAGTTATCATTCATGTATTGTATTATGAAAATTTAAAAATGACACCTGGACACGGGAATCGAACCCGGGACCTTTGACTTAGTACGCCAATGCTCTACCACTGAGCTATCTAGGAATCGTCCCGTGCCCAGGGTCATTCTTCACTCATATTTTAAGGCAGAGCCTATGACGGACGTGCGGAAATAGTCGGCTACAAATATGTGATTTTATTAATATCACGAGCTATCAGATAACGCAGCCACCTTCAGAATATGATATCTAGATGGAATAATCCTCACTAAAAGCATAAATAATAGCTTTGGCTATTTGATTCATTCACATATTGGTTTAATGTGCTCTTTCTAATCACTAATAATACAACTTAAGTACTATAACACCCCTTATTTAATGTATCTTGACAGTTAGTGTGAATTATTTTACATTGCCATTCATTTAATGTATTTATTCGATTCTAAGACAACCCCCCTCCCCTTAATCATTTCTAAAAAAACATAAATCTTGTAATCACCGGTGTCTTAGAATCGGTTCTTTTTTGATCAATGCTTTCGATGACTCAAAAGAAGATAAAGACGGCTCAGGAAATTTGGACTGATATGGATTCAGAGGGAATAGCTGATACCTACTGATAAATAAGGCACTAATGTTTTTATTAAATCAAATTGTGTAATATAAATATCTCTTAGATATAAGGTATTTTTAGCGGTTTTATGTATTTATTTTCTTTGATTATAAGCCTTTTATTTTGTGGTACTGAAAAATGAAGGTGCATGTTACATTCAATGGTATCTAATAATCAAAGAAATTGATAATAAATTTTTATAAAGATATGTGAAACCTGAAATGAAATGGGGGGGAAAAAAATAGTATAATTCAGATTTTACCAAATAAAATAAGTGATATAGTACAAACTGTTACAGAAACAAAGAAAAGAGGAACATCTTTGTCCAACAAAGAACATTAATTCCACATTTACCAAACCTCAATTAAAAATAAAACTGTTATCATCCAAAGAACTGAATTTTAAAATTCTAGAAAATCTGGAAATATGCACAACTAACAATTTGAACACTCAAGGGAATATTTATTCCAATTTTCATAGGAATGGGCTTTTAGGAAATACATATTTTTTTTAGATCAGCATTGATAACATATTATACTAAAATATTTTATAGGTATTGATCTATCTAAAGTGCTGGCTGAAGATATCATTACTTGAGTATAAATATGTGAAATTAGATTTAATAGAGAAATTAATATATTTTTTAAGATATATATATATTTTTTAAATGTTGGCTATATATATATATGCCAATATTTTTATATATCTATATAAAAAGCCAACATTTTTTAAACACATCATTTTCAAGAGGTTTATATTTTTTTCTAAAACAAAGTGTACAGGTATTTAAAGCCCAAGCAGATAAGGTGAATTATATTTAGAGCAAGGTGAGTTTAATTTCCATGCGAAAACATAAAAAATTAGTGATAAAGGAGTACCGTTAAAAGAGAAACAATACCAAGGCCGGTGACAAACACGAGATAACCAAATGTTGTCAAATGTACATAAGCTCAAGTCACACACTACATTTAGATAAGACAGCTTGGTTGATTTTCTCACTGAAAGTCTCAACCAAAATATTTATTAGTTTAATAGTGACAACGCCAAAATGTTGCATCGTTACCAGCGAAATATAACCAATACCTTCGCTCAGTTGGTATGCATGTAAGTCAGCAGCTTGTCTGTCTACTGAGCCAAGGGTCCCAGGCTCGATTCTTGACATGGCCGAAAACCTTATCGTTGGTGAAATGCGGGTTAACCCCTTCACAGTGATGAATTAACAGCCAGGGACTGAATGTTGTGCCTGTCCTAGTCTTAAGTTAGATTATAAGGCATATGACGCTACGACAGGCCTAGCAAGCCGAAATGGAAAATTTATGACTTGAATAAAAAACTGTCTACAGGCTAGATGTTCAAAAAAACCAATGAACGATAGATTTAATCCCATTTCTTTAATTTGATTGTTTTCTATTTCAGTTTTTGTAAGCCTGTGTGAACCTTAAAAATTTCAAACCTGAATCTTACTAAGATTAAAATTAGACTCGAAATGTTGATTCCTAATATTGGAAGATTCGGATTTAGATTAAAAGTTTCAAATCCAAACAAATCTTATATTCAATTCGATGGGTTTAGCTCAAAATTTGAATCTATAATTAACTCATACTTAAAAAATTAATATATTATCAGACGAGAATCTAGTTACTTGGTAGAGTGAAGAAAGAAATTCATTATAGTTGCAGGTCGCAAAGGAACCAAATGTGGCACAGCTGTTAGTCACATTGAATATCTTGTATTTAAAAAAAAGTCGCTAGGTGCACCTTTTAGTAGACCTTTACACTTTGATTTTTTACCGTTTGAGATTTATTAAGTTTTAATTTTTGTATTTAAAATGTTCATCGACCTTTTATTAAATATTTATTATTGGATTGGATTCGGTAACATAATGTAGTAAAATATTCCGACAATGATTTGATTTTAAACATTATCATAATAAATCTAAAATAAATTTAGTTCAGATCTGAACCTATTTATAAAATTAGATATTCGATTCAATCTTTTTTATCTAGGACTCGATTTGATCCATTATTTATTTTATTAATCTGAGGTATTTAAAGTGCACTTTATGAACAGACTGATTATATCGGCACCAGAGAATTTCTATGTGCGAGCGTAAAAGGGCCTACCCATTTTGCCAGGTAAGATATTTTCACATGCCACAATCGACATGGGTCCGACGGCTTTAACCCCCGCACCGAAGGAAGTTGTGCTATGGATTTTTATCAGTTTAGAAACATTCGTAGACATGGGTTGGGTATGAACCCACGAACTTTGGATCCTGAGGTGAACATTTTATACCAAGACCACAAAGGTTAGCTCAATAAAATAAACTTTGCATGATTAAAGATTCAAATTTGACATTTTTTAAAGGCACGAGTTTCGATTCGGATTCGATTATAAACTGAAAATTATGGATTCGCTCTGCCTTAAGTATTTGTAACCGTTTAGTTTCTGGTGGGGTGTGTCTAAGTTCAGTACTGTTGACGTTTCTATAATAAAACACCATTTGGGCTAAATAAACAAATTATGCCTCGGTAGGCTACCTTTAATTTAATTTTCCATACAGGGTAATCTCAACAGTTCTTTAGTAGTGGTAATTAGCTTCGTGGGTTCAAATCCAGCAAGGGTTGACGGATTTTTCATGAGCGATAAATATTTCTTAGCACAACTTCATTCAGAAGGGAAGTGAAACAGCCAGTCCCAAGTTGATTGCGGCATGTAAAAGAACCCTGGAAGGTATGTGAAAATACCTTTCCCAAAAATACTAACATTTACTTAGTTAGGTATGGTTTAAAACATTTAATATTAATAAGTTTTCCTCCTTTACAGTTTTCCATGCGAGACGACCTGGCCATCTTTGTCTCTCCGGGGACCGGGAAGAACTACTAGACTGCCGCCTTCACCTACTTTTGATGGTAAGTGCAGAGGTTAGCTTTACTTTGTGGTGTGGAAAATATTTACTTGCTAGGTAAAAGTCTGAATATGTTTGTTAACGCCCTCTAGGTTCAAATGTTATTATTAACAACATATGCTGCATACAGCCCAATTTTAATAAGAAAGGTCTTTTCGAAAATGAACGTGTTTTTACGGCCAAATTTGATAATACTAATAATATGGTACAATGTTATTTTACAGGAATTGATAATAACTAAAGTGACTTGACTTGAGGTAGGATGATGTAAAAATAGATCAGGTAAATTTTCTAGCTGTCAGATAAGCTATTATCTACTTCTCCTATCGCTTTCTTTTTCTCCCTTGCAGTCCCTAATGTCTCCTTTTCTATCTTCATCCATACCATCTCAGTCTTGCTTCCTCTACTATCTCATGTACTCCAACATCCTCATTACATGACCATACCATCTCAGTCTTGCTTCCTCTACTATCTCATGTACTCCAACATCCTCATTACATGACCATACCATCTCAGTCTTGCTTCCTCTACTATCTCATGTACTCCAACATCCTCATTACATGACCATACCATTTCAGTCTTGGTTCCTTTACTATCTCATGTACTCCAACATCCTCATTACCATACCATACCATCTCAGTCTTGCTTCCTCTACTATCTCATGTACTCCAACATCCTCATTACATGACCATATCATCTCAGCCTTGCTTCCTCTACTACCCCAAGTATTCCAACATCCTCGTTACATGTCCATACCATCTCAGTCTTGCTTCCTCTACTATCTCATGTACTCCAACATCCTCGTTACATGTCCATACCATCTCAGTCTTGCTTCCTCTACTATCTCATGTACTCCAACATCCTCATTACATGACCATACCATCTCAGTCTTGGTTCCTCTACTATCTCATGTACTCCAACATCCTCATTACATGACCATACCATCTCAGTCTTGCTTCCTCTACTATCTCAAGTATTCCAACATCCTCATTACATGTCCATACCATCTCAGTCTTGCTTCCTCTAATATCTCACATACTCCCTGTATCCCCACTATTTCCTAATCTGGTTTTTCCTCGTGGCAGCTAACATGCTCTTCTTGTCTCTCTTACATCCACTGTCCATGTTTCTACTACAAAGTACGTCCTGCTCAACACTTCCTTACACTTAGAGGGGACTTCTCTTCTCCATAGCAGGACTCTTACACACCTATAGAAACACTCCCTCTAATGCTGTTGGAGGAATAATTTTACTCATTTCAATTCTACTGTCCAGAATATTTCATTATAATATGATTTATATTAATTGCTGTATCAACACAAACAATTATTCGTGGGCTTAGATGGCTACTCAGAATCTACAAATTCTTAAAAAAATTCAAGGATGTATATTAAAAGAGAAAAAAAAAGATATAGAGTAAAATATTATAAAATAATTCTCATTTAGAATCCTTTAAGAGCTATGACTGCAGTGTTGTCTGTAACGTGGTCAAACTTAGGAGATACTTGAATAAAGAAGTAGCAGCTCCGAGTCTAGACAACCGAGATTAACGTCCGGAAAGTTTGTTATGCTTAGAACATGACACCTTCTATATGCAAATGTTAGCACTATTATCGCTAATGACAGTGGCTGCTCAATCGCGAGTTCACGCCACCGAGTTTTGTTTTACATCCATTCATTACTGTTTCCGGTCTGGTCAGTTTTTTTTTATTCAAGCCATAAATGTTCCATTACCGGCTGGCTAAGACTGTCTAGCTTCATCAGGGTGTCTAATTAGTTGGAGAAAACAAAATTAGTGACTTTTCGGTGACCTTTTTTGACCACAAAATTACTTCGGTAAATGGTCAAACATTATATAATGCATATATAGGCATAGTGCACTCACAATTCCCTGACTTTTCCAGAGCCAATTTTCAACTTTTCCAGTCACTATATTACAAACATTATTGTATTAAGATCTCGACTTAATCTAATAATATTTTTAGGCACACACACATTTTGAAATTGTAATTCTCTATGAGGGGTTAAACGATGTCAGCCTAAAGCAATGGGTCGTGTGTTCCAAGTTAGATTTGAATTAGATCATATTGAGACAATAAAAGATTGCCTTACATGGGCTAATGAACTAATGACTCAACTTTGGGTTAAAACGCGATAGAGGGGTGGAAAGATTAGATGAAAATCCCATGTTGACTTTGAGGATTGAGATTAGTATATTCAAGATGGACAACTGTACTAAAATAAATTCGCAGTGAAGATTTTTTTTTACAGTTATTTTATTGTAAATGAAAGGAGTATAGGTATATTATTTTAGCAATTATGTGAAAATTCAAGAAATTTGATAAATTCCCTGACTTTTCCAGGTCGCTGGACACCTTGTCCTTGGTATCATGGTAAAAACAATCGGGCAACTTGTGGCTAGCGCATGGTATCATGGCTGTCTCGACATTCGACATTAACGCGTTCGCGTTGTTTCGATGCGCGGGATATTCAAACAACAATATTTTTGTGACTTTATGACTAAAATATTGAAAATTCGTTGACTTTTCAGAGACAATCGTGGCCTTTATTGCAATTAATAAATTTTCGGGACCCTGTTCATTTGCCTTATAATCTAACTTAAGTCTAGGACCGGCACAACATCCAGTCCCCTAACATTAACTCATCACTGTGAAAGGGTAAACCCACATTTCACCAATAATAAATGTATTGTCCATGGCGGGAGTCGAACCCGGGACTGAGTTCAGTAGAAAGATGCCCTACAGACTGAACTAGGGTGTGGAATTTTTTTTAATGTTTATTATAGCCTAATGCTTTGTAGTGGATTGGCTCAATATAAAAAACAACAAACCTAACAACCAAACCCCACACTATATGGAATGTGTAATATCACTATTAGGTTGCAGAAATAGCTAGAGTTGGCCTAACGTAAATGCCAGGTCTCGTTCTTATTAAAACATGTTTTGAAGAAAAATATAAGTGGACATGCCACTTTATATTACTATCCATTGTTTAGGTGTTCCGTACACAACATAATTATACCATTGTCTATGATAAACAATGTCAGATAAGAGTCCAAAGTGCTTCGGTTCATAATACTTTCTTTGTGAAATCACCATTAATATACACAATTAACTAAAAACGAAACCATAAAAATGGTATTTTATCAAGTAAAGGTTTGTGAAATTCTCAAATGGCAGCTCACATTAGACAAAACTTACAGATTAGAATAAACAAAGGTTAATTTAATTAGTCCATAGGTGGAGAGATTGTAAAGTATGTAAAGCATGTTTAGGACAAAAGAAAAAATATAACATGTTATATAAGATTTTGAATATTAAAAGACCCCAAAAGTATTTTTTTAAATTCATCACCGTATCTCACCACCAATTTTGTCTATACATAAATGTGTTAGGGATGATAAAGGTTGAATCTAGATGAAATGTAGCGTGTGAAGGGAGTGTGGAAAACCCACTCAGGATATTCTATTGAAGAGCCAATATCCTTGGCAGTCCTGTCTATTGCTAGAGTTAAAAACCTTAACAAGCACGTCAAACTTGGGAGCCCGATCCATGATTATATGACTCTCGCGAACCTTTAAGGGGGCCACCTCCGTAACCTAGAAAATGGAGTGCTGACATCCAGATCTAACCCAATAGCTCATTTTCAACGACTGTTTAATCATATTCACGGAGCTATGAGACTAGGCTCGATGAAAAAGGGCTCTATATTTAGCCTTCCTCTAACAAATACAGTCATTGTTTGATGTTTGAGAACTAGCAGCGAGCTTTCCACTTTAACTTAAGATAAGAAGTTTCAGTTTTCTTTCTCCTCTTTATTATTGACATGACAAAGGGTGGTTGTAGGTGAAGGGTGAAGAGAAGTATTTAAGCTTAAAACAGAATAGAAAAGAAATATTCACACACATCCTGCAAATTAAAGTCTAAAATTTCTGATAAAAAAGTCGAATGTTTAAAAATGAGGTGACCCAATGGTTAATTATTCTTATAAAATGGAAACTGATAAAAATAAACTAATAAATGTAAATTAAATGAAGAAAGCCCACATGAGGAAAGAGGAATAATGTGGGAAGAATCCATTTTACAAAGGTGACATCTTTCTTCTATTATAGAAGTAGTGAAACACACATTTTTAATACAAATTGAGTGTTTTGTGTTTTATTTGTGTTTAAATGTGTGTTTGACTATCTCTACCATGGAAAACAGAAAAAAGAAAGATGTCACCTTTGTGCAGAACAATCTTCCCACAGCGGGATTTTATCATTAGATTGACACTTATTAGTTTAAGAATCAAATAGCCATAGCTATTAGTTTGTTTTAGTGAAACTTTACTCGCATCTAGATATCAATTTCTGAAAACTGAAAAATGACACCTGGACACAGGAATAATAAAATCACACATTTGTAGCCGACGATTTCCACACATCCATCATAGACTCTGCCTTAAAATATGAATGAAGAATGACCCTGGGCACCGGACGATTCCTTGATAGCTCAGTGGTTAAAGCATTGGCGTACTAAGCCAAAAGTCCCGGGTTCGATTCCCATGTCCAGAACTTATTAGTCAATTTAACACCATTATTATCAATCATAAAATGGTAGGTAAAAAAAAAAAGAGTAGCTCTTAACATTTTATATAATCTTAATTTTATTTATGTATTAAAATTATCAAAAAATTAAGTTTTTGACTAAACATGCTGACAATATTAATTTTTTACTCAAGATGCCAACCTCATGATCAAACGTTATAACACGCCCGCTTTAGAACATGTGTCCACCAAAGCGAGTATCTTAAGGTTTGACTTGTGCCACACGTGTTCTACGGACTCACCTGGAAGATGAGGTACGATCCAATGAAGAGGTTGGCCAGCGACAAGACGAGCAGAGCACTGAGCAGGGACATGAGTGTCCCGCCGAGGTAGAGCCAGCGTCCGCGCTCGGCCATGAGTGACGACAGAGTGAAAGACACAAAGATGACGACAGTGCCTATGAGTGCGGTCACGATGATGCTTGGGTCCACCTGTATCACCATCTCGAGCAGAGGGCCCATTCCAATACCTGGAGGGGGCATACCGCAATTACTTTATTACATTTTCATTTGTAATCGTGAAAATTTTCGACCCGGAGATTATGAGTGCCCCCCGAATCCAAAAGATGTAAATTTTACAATATTCTATCCCTGGGAATATATCAGAAACAGTTTAAAGAATTTTGATCAAACGTGATAAGGGTAGGGTTTTTTTTTACAGTTGCCCTAAAATTAAGTATATTTTATTGATAGGCCTAGTTAATTTCTTTTTTTAATTTTAATATTTTAAGAATGGCTCTAAGTTTTTACATCTCAAATGATAATTAATTTATGTTGGATGCAAAAACCGAAAACGGCCGATGAATGGAATTTTTGCTCAATTATTAGGCCTACTAAACAACTAAAGCTTGAAATAATATTTTAGTTTGTTTCTCAACCCAACTGAGCGGGTGGCGTGCACCCAATTTTGAGAAACCACATGAATTCAAAAGGGTGAGTGGATCTCATTAATATGCAAACAGAACTGGACAGAGAGGACAAATTTATTTTAAACTATCAAGACCACCTGACCAAATTTGATAATTTGAAGCCTAACCTAAAACCTAACAACTGTATTTTCAACTATGGCTGTTTAGTGATAATTGCACAATCCTAGGTTTGGCTGTTTGGAGACAGCCAAAGCCTGAAATTGAATCCTAGGATTGAGCAAAAAAAAATCCATCCATTGGCCTTTTTGGGCTTTGTGTGTGTATATATGTGTGTGTGTAACTATTATATATATATATATATGTGTGTGTGTATAAATATCATATACAGGCCCTATATGTTTTTCTTTTAAGAAATCGTTAAGGCCCTTGGCCCTGTCGAGTGCAAGTCTAAAACTTATTTTGTGGGATGGAGGGCGGGAGGGTGAAAGGCGTGGGGGGCGTGGCTTCACAGCCGACCAAAGTATCTTTTCGCACAAACAAGAACACATGAATCACGGAAACTGTAGATGGCGCTAGCAACCGGACACGTCTTGCAGAAAAAATCATATGTTTGGAAATACCAGTTTTCTCAAGAACAAGTGAAATTTTTATGTTAATATTTTCTAAACCCCTTCTAAGATAATGTATCGATGTTTTTTGATTGTTACATTTTCTTATGTTTTGCTATGAAGCCGGGAGTTTTCTATTGAAAAAAAATTAATTTTATTGGTATTTGATCACCATTAAAATTATAGCACTTTCTGATCTAACTAATTATATCAGCACATGAGAATTTCTATGAGCGAGATTAAAAGAGCCTAATAATTTTGCCGGGAAAGGTATTTGCACACATTTTCCAGGGTTCTTCTTTTACAAGCCAAAGTCGAGGCTTTACTTCCCGCTCCTCCCCCAAAGAAAGTTGTGCTACAGAGTTTTATCGCTGGGTTAGAACCCACTAACATCGAATCCTGAGGCAAGCACTCTACCCCGAGACCACCAAGGATGACAACGATTTCGTTCAACTTTGGTACCCTACATGAAAAAGTTTGTATTATTGTTATTATCATTATAATTATCATCATATTATTATCATTATTATTATTAGCACCACGTCTTACTACCTGTTCGTATTATACGCACTTACACTAATGTGTAATGGTAGGGTGATTGTGAGATGAAATGGAGGACCTACAGTTTAATGTGGGATCCGAACCACGGTGGAGGCCTGGCATTCCACACATTCACAAGTTGTGATTAATACACGTCTTGTCAGAGGTGAAGGAAGTGGTTTGGTAATCAGATAAATCTGTCCCGGGACCGAGGATTGAACCCCGGACCTCCAACATAGAAGTCTGACACCTTACCCCTAGACCGCCAGGTCACCTCAAAAAGTTGGTACAATTGTCTTTTGCATTTATTTAAAATACTTATGTTTAACACCCATGTGATTATGTAAATTATATTTGCTATTCACTATCATTTATAGGGCCTAAACCCTCCTTTTGTAAAATATTTAGGCTAAATTATTTGGTTTCAAATGAGACTGTGAATTGCCAGATGGGGGCGGTGACTGTTTTAAAGTCCTGTTATAAAACTACACAATTTCAGAAAGGGCTCGTTTTCAATGATTGAGATTCCTTCTCTTTCATATTGTTTATTGAACCCTTTTTTTTTAAAAGAAACCCCATGAGTATTTAGGAGCCCTGTGGAGTCGAAAGCAGTTTTGGGTGGAGTCCATAAAAATGTACTGACAACGGCTTAGAAATAAAAACTTATAATATTAAAAATGATAAAATTTGTTCAAATTCACAATTCCAAAGAAGCCTCACATAAATTAATATGCATTTGAGCATTTTACTGCTGTAGCTTTAAATTAATTTAATATAGTCGTTTGTCGCCATTTTTCCTTTGTTGACTTCAGTTAATTTATTATTACTAAAAATATACATTAGCTATTTCTGAAGGAGTTTGAGTTTGACAGTAGAACAATAGAGGAGTCCGAGTCGTAGGCGTGGTGTACCTGCTTCACAGCCCTGATATTTTGTATCAACCATTATGGCTGTCTCAACACTGGTCAAAGAAAATTTGACAAAATAGCTTTAACTGAAAAGTTGTGAGGAGGACATATGTTACTGATATCACAATATTACCATGAAATTGAAAAATACTGTCACTAGAGTTGAAAATTGTCCACACTATTATTTTACGAAAAATCTAACACCGTTGAAAAGCATATATGAGTTAAAAAAAGTGCAGTAAAAAAATCTAACTTTTTTTTAGCATCACATCTTACTACTTGTTAAAGTAATAAGCATATAACCCGCCTCGGTGGCGTAGTTAGCTAACACGCTAGTCGTGTAGAGCTCAACTGCCGAGGACAGGAAAATAGAGGTTCAAATCTCAGTTGGGTGAACCGGGGGTGGGTTTTCCTAAATGAGTTCTCCCTCTCCCTCCACGCAAATGCGGGTTCACTTCCTGTATATTCAACCTTCCCAATTCCTAACCCATTAGCGTAATTAGTATTTAAGCGTATAACCCAAACGGGTAGTAAGACGCGGTGCTAAATAATAACAATAATAATAATAATAATAATCATATGTACATATTACACATTTGAGTTAGGGTAAAGGAAGTGTACCAGCATTTGTGCGGAGGGAGAGATTACAACCATCTCGGAAAAAGCCAACCTTAGTCTCCCTATCATCGGCGGTCTAATCTATTGCGAGAGTGACGCCTTAAGACTATGTGGCCATCAAAGTTGGTAGTTTTTAACTAAATATGACAATCCTTCCCTACACAAATAAAAAAAACAAAAACATTCTCGACCGCATCGTATTCCTACCTGTGAAAAAAGCAAATCCGAGTAAATATCCCAGACGCAACTTCCTGTTCTTCCCGTTATCGGGCGTGGCCATGAGGGCCACCAGGAGCCCCATCGACCCGATGACTGTGAGGAAACCGGCAGAGAGCAGTTGGGTGAACACGTGTACGTAAGCCCCCACACTCGCCGCTATCGTCGACATTGTGAGGCAGGCATACACATTCTTCAAGTGTTGACGTACTGGTTCTTCTCTGAACAGATTACAGGGGTAAAAAGTTTAGTAAACGAGGCAAGAGTGTTGGGGGAGGGGGGGTGTAAGCAGGGCGTTTATTATCAAAAGTTGTGGGGGCAAAGCAATGTAGGGTAACTACTACATAAAAGGTAGTCCCTAGTAAATATGGTTGAATCACAGGTAAACTAGCCTTATACAAGTTCAGAAACGATCTCTCGTGTGAAATGAAGATTATAGGGTAGTGTTGATAGATTGTTAGAAGGTCTATGCTAGGGGGACACATAACATAGTAGCCTAGGTAAGTTACCTTAAACATCTGGACAGGGCAGGAAAGAGTAAAAGGTAGCCTAAAGCTTGGTTCACACATTTGCCGAAAATATAAAGCAGAATTTGCCTCAGTGGCACAGCAATTCACACACTGTATGTTGACCCATGATGAATTGCAACGCTAACTTAAAACAACTGTTTGTATAAATATATTTTATTTTCTTGTGGTTAAACACATATTTTTGATTATTCTTCTGATGGATATTTACAGACTATAATGCTGTGTTGTGGTACAATCCAATACATCGATAGACACGCTTTACATTAACGGGTTATTTCAAATCATCTCACAACGGCCAACGAACCTGTCTGCTTGCTTTTGGCTGTAGAATGCATGTGTTGTTAAATGCGCATACACACTGATTTGAGATGGTTGGTTCCGAGATTTGATTGGTTCTCCTGTGCCGAACATCTCAGTCAGAAATCTTGTGATTGGCTTTAGAGATTGTCACATGACCACTTTTCTATTCTGCGCTAGTCTTTCGGCTAACGTGTGAATCCACAGTAAAGTAAAGAGATAGGAGAAGGTTGAATAATTAGTAATAAGGTAGCTTACCTAGAGTCCAATTTTTATAAAAAGATTATCTAACATTTAAATTTGCGGTATTTAATATGCACTTTCTGAACCAACTGATTATAACAGACCACGAGAAATTCTACAAGCGAGGGCTGTAGGGCCTACCAATTTTGCTGCCAAAGATATTCTCCCTACCTTCCAAGGTTCTTTTATATGCCACAATGGGCATTGGACCGATGGCCTTTACTTTCCTTTCGAAGGAAGTTGTGCTATGGATTATTGTCACTAAATAAAAATCCTTGACTCCAGCTGGGTCTGAACCCACTAACATTGGGTCCTGAGATGAGAACTTTATCTAAGATCACTATTTAATAATAATGTAAGCACATATATAGTAAGTGATATTTGATAAAAGTTCACCATTGAACTAGTTTGTTAAGTCTAATATTGGTAGGGTGGGAAGGCAAGGGCGTTTCTAAATAGTGGTTTATAAGCATTAATATGATCCAACATGAATTGGTCAGCATATTGTTCCACGTTAAGAATTATCACCTTATTAAAGTGGTTAAATAATTATTAAAGCTCATGATGCAATCTTAAAACTAAAATTTTTACTAAGCTTCAGTATTCAAACTAAAAAATTTAAGTCGATATATATCATCTGGCATTCAACTACATTAAAAGTGCCAACTATAATTTACACATTTCTAGATTTAGATTGTAAGCCAGATATATTAGAATTAGGTCTACATATTTAACCAGACGCGTCAACAAATCCCTATAATGGATCATCATGTTTTACTAATCAAAGTGTATCGAAAATTGTATTAAACGTTGGTCTAGTAGTTTCTCTTAAAATACAGAAACGTAAACATTTAGATCAGCCATTTCAACTTGGCTTCAAGTCACATCTAGTTTTCAAAACATTACTTTAAAACACAAAAATACATACAATTTGGAGTTAAAGGAGTGTATAAATGTCTGCAAAGTAGGCGCCATTCTGTATATATTTAAGTTCTGTATCAAAACTTTTGTCTCGTAATAAGTTCACAACGCACTGAGAATTTTACAATCTATTATTGAAATATCCGTGACAACAGCATAAAAGAACTAAAAGTACACGTCATGTTATATGTCGAGGATTCTTGGGTAATTTCTAGAATATTCCACAAGGTAGCCAACATTATTACGAAATATCTCTACTAGGCTATATCTTTTCAGCTTCGGACATAAGTAGTGCTACAATCCAGGTGACATATTTCATTGCACATAACAACCAACACTATTTATAAATCAACAAAAACACATACCACAAAATGTAAAATACTATATTAAAACGTAAAAAAAACTTTTTTTTAATGTTGGTTACACACATAATGTGAAATTGTCATGCATCATATTCCAGAATGTATTATGGCTCATGTTCATCTACAATCAGTTGTACCCGCTTATGAAATCTGCACTCGTAATTTTATTTACAACACTCGTTTATTTTAAAATAATGACACTGGAATAGAACTTAGCGCGAAAAAAGTTCTACCATTGAAACATCCAAACTTAATCCCGTGATCAGGCGCATCCATGTCGAAATTGTCGAGGGGAGATTGGTATTGCTCATTTAAATAAAATTGAATAAAATTATATACATTGTTTCATTCACCTTCTCACTCATTGAACCTATTTTAAATCTCCATACTGTATAATAAGTAAAAATTCAACATTGATGATAAGTTAAAATACAAAAAAAAATTGATGTGAGCTGTGATCTAATTTTTTTTACCATGTTCTCAAAATTTAAAAGTTTAATAAGATCAACGGAATGAAAAATAGATCTATCTATTTAACTAATTGACTACTACCATATTTGTAAAAATGGGATTGTTTTTTTAAACTCAACGATATTTGTTTTGCTCACGGGCTACATGCATTGATCTCTATAGTATAACTGGATGGACATACACATGCACATTCCAAGGACAAAAGCGTGACGCTCAAGTGTATCGTCTGCTACACTGAGGGGGGGAAAGATTTAACGGTTTCTTTAAATGTTCTTATGCGAAAACATGTCTCTGATGAATAAAAGTGTTATTGTTTGAAAATAGTGAAGTATTATACCATACTTTCCTGAAGAAACATTTACATTAAAGGATATACAATCCA
>CABFWO010002352.1:66743-77850 GCA_902155825.1 Timema genevievae
TCGTACCAGAATACTATCATATATATAATATTTTGGTAGGATGAACGGCAATTTAGAACAGAAGTAGAAATTTCCTTCTGGAAGGTCTTTTATCCTAACTAGACACAAATATAGGGTAGGATTCTGGTACGAGATAAAGCCTTAAAAGTAAGCTTCCTTCAAAAATCATCGTACATATTAGGCTACATCAACTTATTTAAAGAAAAAACTAACCTGTTTTGAACTTTTATATGCTCTTCAAAGCTTTAACTAACATATTTATTTAATTTAACCACTCTCACATTGATGTATCTCATATAATCAATCAAATTAATGAACGATGTCAAAATGCCACATTGCCTTGTATGGGTGAAAGAGAGAAAGAGATACCCGAAAGTTTCTTTCTCTCTTACCCAATGGTATGCAGACGACAGCTCGAAAATTTCAGCCACAGATGTCCATCCAGTTATAGTATAGAGATCAATGGCTACATGGCTTATCTCACGACTAATGTTTGTATATCAATATTTTAAAATTTAACTGTAGAGCTTTTCTGTTCTCTTATTTTAAAATATGTTTGTTAAAATATGAACATAACAGGGCTCATAGATAAACGTAAGAAGTGTCATGTAAAATTTTTGCTGTTTTCAGTATATTATCAAAATCAAACTAGCGTTTGCAATTTGAATTAGGTACTTATTGAAGTTTTGGACTATTAGCTACACAATGGTAGGTTTAATTCTAAACTATGCTCACTTATATTTTAAGGCAGTCTGTAATGGACAGTTATCATTGTTCAGTTTGTAACATAAAGATCTCCCGAGTTGAAGTTGGTTGTGTTATTTGAAAGCTCGTGATCTTAATTTATTTTTTTAGGACCGGTTCTTAATTCCTTTTAAATGTATACTAATTACGCAAATAAGTTGGGGGTGAAGGAGGTTGAATTTAGAGGAAGTGTAGCCGCATTTACGTGGAGGGGGAATGAAATTCACTTTTGAAAAAAAACTTCAGTACATCTGACTGGGAGTCGAACCTTGATCTACCTGTGATTGGAAGACAAGTCTATTGCGAGGAATGCCTTAGACCATGTGGTCACCGAAACAGGTGATTTTTAATTGATTGCTTATAGCCTATATAAAACTGATGATTTACACACATTCATCACAGACTCTGCCTTAAAATAGGACCCTGGGCACGGGATGACTTCTGGGTAACCCGGTAGTAGGAGGATTGGCGAAATGATCCAGAGTTTGATTCTTGTGTCCAGGTGTCATTATATGATATTAAGATGCGGCCATAGCCGTAATTAACAAATGTAATAGGTTGGTTAGGCCTATTTAATCATTCTTTAATGTATTATAAGTCTGATTGTTTAATTGGTTGATGAGAGGAGAAGAATGTTTTATGTTTTTATTTCGTTCAACATTTAATTAGGTATCACATAATTAATCCAAGCTACCTAGTTAGCAGAAACAGAGATATAATCGCCCTTGGTGCGGCTGGTTGGGATTGAAGCCGGACCTATGAGGGTCAGAGTTTAACACACCAGTGGTGTGACCAACCATTTTGATCGGGTAATAATCCAATCTTTTTCTTAGCATTTAGTTAATCATTCGAGTATTGGAATTTTGATGAGAAAGGTAGGATTTTAAAGAAATTGAGCCACATTTTTTCGTAGAAATAGTGGATATCCATTTAGGAAAAAAAAAACACCCCCCGGTATACCCGAGCAAGATTCGAACATTGATCTCTCCGTCATCGGGAGTTCATTCTATTGTTAGTGTGAAGCCGAATTGGATCAAAGCTCGGTAAGTGTTGTATATTGACAAATTAAATGGACCATGCTGTATAATGAGCTCTCTGTATCCTTACTATTGTTTTATTTTTCAGGCTGAATTGAATGAAATTGAAAATTCACCTTTTCCTCATTTTTTTGCCTGGATCTTGAATATCAGTGGGCGAATGTGTAAGTACATAGGCAATAATAATTTAAATGTTATTACCATTCTATGCTTTAATGTTACTTCACAACCCGCTTCGGTGGCCGCATGGTCTAAGGCGCCCATTCTCGCAGTAGACTAGACTACCAATGATGGGTAGATCGAGGTTCAAATCTCGGTTGGGTGTACTGGGGGTGGTTTTTATAAACTGGTTTTCCACTCTTCCTCCACGCAAATGTACACTTCCTTTAAATATAACCTCCCTAATCCGTAAAAACATTAGCGTGATTAGTATATAAGCTTATAACCCTTACAAGTAGTAAGACGTGGTTCTTAAAAAATAAGTTATTCCACGTCTCTCTATGACCGTAAATTTAAAAAGGAAACAAAAAACTCACCAGGATGTGACTTCTGGTTCGAGATGTATTACCTACAAGTCCATTTTTAATAGGAAAGCCCTTTTGGAAAATACATTAGTTATCTTGTTTCATTCAAATTCGATAACAATTTTCTAAATTATTATTATTATTTTATAGGTAGGTACAGGTATTGATAATATATTTTAAGGTTCTTCCTATGAAAATTGAACTGTAGGTACCTACTTAAGTTTTTGTTTTGCGTCTTACTACTCGTTTGGGTTATATATGGTAATGTACTAAGTACGCTAATGGTTTTAGGGATTAACAGGGTTATATTTATAGGAAGTGTACCAACATTTGTGTAGAGGGAAATTGGAAAATAATTTTGGAAAAATCAGCCTCTATACACCTGACTTGAGATTTTAACCTTGTTCTACCTGTCATCGGCAGTCTAGTCTACCGCAAGAGTAGTGCCTTAAACCATGCAGCTACTGAAGAACGTACTTAAGTTATGTGTTACCCGGAGATGGAAGGGTGGGGGAGGGATTGAGGCAGGTCCCTAACTGTTAGAATAAAAGTTGTCTCGAAGAGCTTGAGCAAACACAGATTTTCCAGGGCGAAGAGTATCGAGATACACCCAGAGAGTGCTGAAGGATCACCATGTATACGAGCACATCGACGAGTTGGGGGTGTACATGGCGAAGCACCCCGTGATTGCGCTTGTCGTCTTCGCCGTGGTGATTTCTTGCGGCATCCCAGTCCTCCTCTTCCTCGTCTTTGCCGTCGTCACGATCCTTCTCACCTTTACGGGCTTCGTCATTGTGGAAGGTTAGTGTTAAGGGGTGTTTAGACTTTTGCCTCTTTTCACGCATCATGTCGCATGCAACTAGGTACACAGGAGATGTACATTGAGGCATGCATCTGCGCATGCCCCAAAAGTAGCTGTGCGCCTGGCCGCAAGTCGGTGCAAGTGTTCACCGTAATATTTGGGGAGCACGCTGCAACATTCTTGCCTCACAGTTCCTTGAGACGTTTGAAGGTGATGTTGATTTTTATATTTGTGTTTTCTGTGAAAATTTTTGTATTGACATTGCACATTGAAACAGATTTATAAGACTTTTACATAGGATTTATAGGAATCCAAACTAAAGATATATAATACTCCAAACTAAAGATGTATAGTACTCCAAACTAAAGATGTACAGGACTCCAAACTAAAGATATGTAGTACTCCAAACTAAAGATGTATAGGACTCCAAACTAAAGATGTATAATACTCCAAACTAAAGATGTATAGTACTCCAAACTAAAGATGTATAGTACTCCAAACTAAAGATGTATAGTACTCCAAACTAAAGATGTATAGTACTCCAAACTAAAGATGTATAGTACTCCAAACTAAAGATGTATAGTACTCCAAACTAAAGATGTATAGTACTCAAACTAAAGATGTATAGTACTCCAAACTAAAGATGTATAGTACTCCAAACTAAAGATGTACAGGACTCCAAACTAAAGATGTATAGTACTCCAAACTAAAGATGTATAGGACTCCAAACTAAAGATGTATAGGACTCCAAACACAAGACGTATGGGTCTCCAAACTAAAGATGTATAGTACTCCAAACTAAAGATGTATAGTAGGCCTACTCCAAACTAAAGATGTACAGGACTCCAAACTAAAGATGTACAGGACTCCAAACTAAAGATGTACAGGACTCCAAACTAAAGATATGTAGTACTCCAAACTAAAGCTGTATAGTACTCCAAACTAAAGATGTATAGTACTCCAAACTAAAGATGTATAGTACTCCAAACTAAAGATGTATAGTACTCCAAACATAAAGATGAATAGTACTCCAAACTAAAGATGTATAGTACTCCAAACTAAAGATGTACAGGACTCCAAACTAACGATATGTAGTACTCCAAACTAAAGCTGTATAGTACTCCAAACTAAAGCTGTATAGTACTCCAAACTAAAGATGAATAGTACTCCAAACTAAAAATATATAATACTCCAAACTAAAGATGTATAGGACTCCAAACTAAAGATGTATAGGACTCCAAACTAAAGATGTATAGTACTCCAAACTAAAGATGTATAGGACTCCAAACTAAAGATGTATAGGACTCCAAACTAAAGATGTATAGGACTCCAAACTAAAGATGTATAGGACTCCAAACTAAAGATGTATAGGACTCCAAACTAAAGATGTATAGGACTCCAAACTAAAGATGTATAGGACTCCAAACTAAAGATATATAGTAGTCCAAACTAAAGATGTATAGTACTCCAAACACAAGACGTATGGGTCTCCAAACTTAGAATATATCGGACTCCAAATTTAGATTACATAGGTCTCGTAACATAGGATGCATAGGACTCCAAATGTTTACATAGAATTTACAGGACTTCAAAATTTTACATAGCATGTAAAGGACCCCAAATATAGGATGTATAGGACTCTAAATGTGGAATATATAGGAATACAAACGTTTACTTGACGTCTCTAGTATTCCAAATATCTCCCTATCTCTTAACCAAAAGATGCCCTCAGAACTAAGTTACAAGATATTGTCTGGTTCCGAGAAATATGTAGTTCAAAGTTTAATGATTAGAAACACTATAATGTAAACTATGTGATAAGTGTGTGAGAAAGAGAGAGAGAGAATATATCCACTAGCTACAATCTAACATCTGAATAAAATGTTTACAACATAATATAGTGGGACGGATTTGATTTAGTGGTGAGCAAAACTCTTTACCTCAATCACGAAAAAAATTATCAGTTCCGTGGCCGCATCGTCTAAGGCATCACTCTCTTAATAGGCTAGACTTCCGATGATTGGGTAATTAGGGTTCGAATCTCGGCACTGTGTAGAGTTTCCCCTAAATGGTTTTCCAAACTCCCTCCACACAAATGCAGATACACTCTCGCTAAATTCAGCCTTTTTCATCTCTAGAACATTAGTGTGATTATTACATAAGCATAGAACCTATACTGGTAGTAAGAATCGGTGCTATTGTAAAAAAAAAACGCTCTTGGGGCAACTTAACCCGAGTGTTCTTTGAAAAAAGATACACCCCGATTTAAAAGTAAAAACGTATCTCACAGAAAAGTTAGATCTACTTTCATATATTCATATGTCAAGTCATGTGATCAAAAAAGTCGCTTTTGATAGATGCTATGGCGGCAGAACCCTATTTGTTTAAGCGGCGCGGGAGGGATAGCTGACATAAAAAAGGGCTTTTTAAGAAGCTTTGACCCTCGAGCCAGAGAGGAGTTTGACCCCCCTCCCTCAGGCATAGGTATGGCTCTAGAAAATATTTGGAGCTTAGTACAAGACCACCCTTTAGCTTCGTATTCTAGAACCTCGAAGAAAGAGGAAATAAATATAAAGGGGGTTAAAAGTTTATTTTGGGAGGGGGGGGGACATCCTTTTCACAGTGGGAGGGGTTCATTGTCCCCTTACCTCCACTCCCCCACCCCTGATTATGTCATCACTGATTATAATATCTGTAAAAAAACACTTATATAATAAAATGTTATCCATCACCATCGACTGTTTCCAGCCTGTTGCCGGGTCCGTTTGATAAAATGCCTCCATCCTTCTCTAGCCTTCCACCATTCTTCCTCCTTTAATTCCTTCCATTCTTCTCCTCTCACTTGCACACTTCCTGTTATCTGCTCCTCCCATCTCTTTCTTGGCCACCCTTGCGGTCTTTTTCATGTATACTTCATTTTCTTTGGCATTATCTCTTTTTCCATCCTCGCTACCGCCAAGAGAAGGTCTACCCGAGGACCTATAAGCGGCAGCCCTGCTACTCGGGTGTAGGCCACCTGGTGGCCGAAACAAACGGAAAATACTCGAGAAACGAAATGTTATCAATGTTGACCTTAGCACATATATTTGTATGTTCTAAAAGGTTCTTCATAGCGAAATTCCACTCTAGCTTATGTCACTGACCTCAACTACTGATAATAAAACGTATGAATAAAAATAATACACTGATTAAAACAACACATAGTAGTATAAAGGGTTACATTGTTATTACTAAAACTATCGTACTCATGACAAATAACTAGGGATTGACTCGCTTCAGTGGCCAAACGGTCTAAGGCGCTACTCTCGTGTTAGGCTGGACTGCTGATGACAGGGAGATCAAGGTTCGAATCTCAGTCGGGTGTACTGAGGGCGGTTTTTCCTAAAATGGTATTCCACTCTCTCTCTCTCCATTCAAATGTGGTTACACTTCCTATAAATACAACCTCCCTAATCCTTAAAACCATTTGAGTAATTAGTACAATAGCATACAAACCAAACGGGTAGTAAGATGTGGTGCTGAAAAAGTTTTAATTTCTCAACAAACAATGAAACAAATTTAAAAAATATATATATTTATTTTCTCTAGGTACTCTTCTGACCATTGCGTCCGTCGTCCTGTGTGTTTTCCTTCTCTCCACGTTGATGGTCATTCTGACGCTGTCCGCCACGATGGGCGTCGCTTATTTCGGCTTCTTGAAAGTGTTTGGTCTGCGCAACCCTACACCGGAGACTAGCCCTTTGGCCGGGTTCATTTCCGCCAAGGTCCAGTCCAACTCTCGTAAATGTGTGCACAGCAGGGCCCCCTCCACGACTTTTCAGAACGAGGACTGACATTTTTATTTGGGTAGAATTATTTTCAACGTGGCTGTATGATTATTTTTAAGGTTGCGTCACAAGGGGTCAGGGTTTTACGCGGCCGATGGCCGAAAATCAAAATTATACCAGGGTGATAATTATTTGTATGACAAATTTAAATAAGCTACAGTTCATTCGTTGAGCGTTGTAAAAATAATAATTTTGTTGTTGTTGACAATTTCAAATATTTTAGTAAATTATTATGAGATTTAAGGTTGGCCACAATAAGGTAAAATATGGAAAAACCTGAAAATATCAAGGAATCCAAAGTCGTCAGGGAATTTTGTAGCCTAATTGGTCAGGGAAGATGGTATATTTGTTTGCTAAGGGAACAAAAATGTTTTTATTGTACTTTATTCAAATGGTGGGGCTGTAATTAAATATTATGTTTATTTATTTTTAGTGAATTTCAAAATGGATTCATATTTTTTAACATTTGGAATATATTTTGATTTTTTGAACATCCTGCAAAATTATCATTTCAGGAAATTTTTTTTTTATCAAGGAAAAGTTGGAAATTTTTTTGGTAAGATTTTGTGGCCATCCTATTCAACTTATTAAAAAATATGCCACTAGATGTCATCATTGTATTTTATCTATCCTTATGTTTCATTGGTTGAATATTTTGCAAATTTCCCATGTTCAGGGTGTCTACTGGGTCACGAAATTCATGAAAAAGTTAATAATTGCAACAAAAAAAATCACGAAAGTATCCGAAAAGTCACGAATTTTCAATAATTAGTTCATGAAGTCACGAAAATATTTTTTGTTTGAATTTCCCGCGCATCTTAACAACGCGAACACGTCAAATGTCGAGCCACCCACTACCCATGATGCCATGCGCTAGCCACAAGTTGCCCGAGTGTATGTACCTTGATACCAAGGACAAGGCTAACGTTCACCATATAGTTTAGGGTGAGTGCATTATGCCTATATATGCATCATATAATGTTCAACCGTTTGCCGAAGGAATTTTGTGATCAAGAAATGTCACCAAAACGACACTATTTTTTGTTTTTACAACTCAGTAGACACCCTGATTTTTGTCCTTTATGTAATTTGTTCCTTTTACACGTTTTTTTTATTCTTTCCCAACTATATTTTTCTTCCTTTTATTTGTGTCACCCTTGGCGATCTTGGGGTAAAGTGCTCGCCTCAGGACCTGATATTTCTGGGTTCAAACCCAGCTGAGGTCGGTGGATTTTTCTTGAGGGATAAAAATCCGTAGCACAACTTACTTTGGAGGGAATTTTGGTATGTTGGAAGGCATGAAAAATAACTTTTCCGGCAATATTTGTAGGCCCTTTCGTTCTCGCTCATGGAAATTCTCGTGTGCTGATATAATCAGTCATTTCAGAAAGTGCATGATTAGTCACACAAATAAATGAGATAAAATAAATCTTTTTGGTTTCTTCTTTTAGGAAGTTAAGTTGCACATTTCACAATCCCGCCTGATGAGTTTCGATAGAATGAAACCTAGGTCAGGGGATTGGGCGGTAACGATTGATTTTCTTCAAGAGGTAGCCATATTGTGTTTGTTCCCTTTTCCTTGTACCGTCTTCCAAATATATCAAAACATATACCTCAAAAATTGAGAAGAGGCTTTCCTTACCTGGCTTGCTCTTCTCTAGCTCGGGAAACATAATTTTTGATGCTCCAGTTTCTATTTGGCTGTGTTTTACCGACTTTATCCTCGTAGAAGTTCTCTTTTACTCAATAGATGTATCTAGCATACCACTCACTAGTGACATCAGGTGTAGTTTATTGTAACTAATTATATAAACTACTTTTTACCTAATAAATATCTCTTGAAAGTAAACAAGAAATAAAAAGACTGACATTTTCAGTGCAGAAAAAAACCAATTGAAACCCCAACAGGTTAAAGAAATATGTTTGTTAAAGTTAAAACTTTATATTTCTAAGTTAAGGTTTTTAAATTGTGTAACCAGAATTGACGAATAGGGGTTGAGAGTGGTTGTCCTAAGTTATCCAGGGGTGCCAAACTCCCAAATTTGGGAGGTCCAAGCTCATTAGGTACAAAGACAAATTTAATTACGTATTTTCAGATAATTTTTCAATTGAAATGTCTAATTCGCTGTTACAGTAAAGCTAAATTATCTACTTTCTTGAACTAGATCAAAATAAACGGAAAAAGCGGCGATAAATCTCATGAAACTTAAATTTGCGTGATAAAAAATCAAAGAACTTTCGATAAAACTAGTTCCTCAAAAAAGTCAGCCCAAGGCTACGGCCGTACTTGCGATATGGCTGCCAGAATGTCAAGCAATGTTATCTATATGGGAGATTGGAAGTCGCTCCTGTTTGCGACCAGGTCGCTGTCATTTAATATGGCCACCTACATAATAAAACAAGGCTCCACGTACTTGAGCCGAGTCGCGGCGTTTTTGCTCCGGCGACCAGGGAGGTCACAAGTATGGCCTTAGACTCAAAGTGTACTGAAGAAAAAGAGATCTAGGGTATACCAAAGAGAAAAAAATGTTTAGAATATACTGGAGTATATCAAAATAAAAAATTTGGGGGCCGTAGTTTATACAATTATAATATACTGAAGTTTATAAAATTTAGGGTATACTGAAGTATACAAGCTTTAAATTTAACTGATATATGAGGGTTTTAGGGTATTTTTGAGTATATTAACCTTAGGGTATAGTTAAGATTAAGCTGGCTAGAGTGGTGGTCTGCAATCTATAACTTAAAAGATAGATTATTTTCTAAATGTTGTGGGCGTCTTGAACAATAACCAGAGTAAAGCTGTATATGCAATTTTAATAGCAAGTATGTTCTTTAAAGAAATGCAAACTAAGCATTACACTAGTCAAACTTTTTACTAAATTATTAGAAACTACTACTGTAATTTTTAACTTGCAAATTAGTTTTCAAAATTTCATATTTATTCACAAATGATTTAATAAGCTCTGAGCCATGTTAGATCGAAACATGTAAATGGCAGTCGGTATAAAATGGTTACGGAGGCTGAAATTTCGATAGCCTTTTTTAAAGACCATTAATTGAGAAGGACAAAATGGGCGAAAGTTGCTGTTATAGAATATATTATTCACCTCTTACAGTTTGTAATTAAAAACGGATAAAATTTCTTAAAGAGCTGTGTATGACTTTTTTTTTTCTTCAAATGTTTACAATATTATCTAGCAACATCATTGCATGGTTAGACTGCTGTATAATGTACAATTATTTTTGTTAAAACATGTATTTGTTGTGATTTGAAAATGATCTGTTATAATGATTATAATCCTTTGGTTTGTATCTAGAAGACTGAATAGTTTTACCTGAATTGTTGAACTGATTTCATTAAATATTATTTTGTCAGTTGACTATTTGACTCTTTTTTCCCTTGTACCTGATTGTAATGGGGGGAGAAGGAAGAGGAAGTACAGGAATGGAATGAAGAAGTGAAAGAGTGGGGAATGAAATGTAGCATGGCAAAGTGTGAAGTTATGATGATGACAAGGAAGAGGGTAAGGCCCAATAAAGCTCTAAAGTTGGATGGAGTAGAGCTGAGAAAAGTTGAGAAGAGAGGAGTACATGAGATAGTAGAGGAAGCAAGACTGAGATGGAACTATTAACCATTAAAAAATCAGTATTATGATTATCAGTATCGCGTCTTACTACCCGTTCGGGCTATACGCACTTACACTAATGTGTAATGGTAGGGTGATTGTGAGATGAAATGGAGGAGCTACAGTTTAACGTGGGATCCAAACCACGGTGTAGGCCTGGCATTCCACACATTCACAAGTTGTGATTAATACACGTCTTGTCACCCCTAGACCGCCAGGTCACCAATATAAATGTTAAGATACATAAATGTAAACATAATCACATGCTGGGTATTAGAGACAAATGTTCACGATAAAAGAATTTGATGGTCAATATAATGTTTTCAAAACAATAATATTAGCTGGAATGAGTCTGAACGGATTAAATCAACAGTTTTATTGTTGCTTTTCAGTTTTTGTTCATTACTCTTATGAACCAACGTAGTGAAATACTTGTGAGGATATTATCTAGTGAATATGATTGTGACCTTCCATTCCATTTAAACCTAAACAAAGTTTGCACACACACACACACACACACACACACACACACACACACACACAC
>CABFWO010002352.1:84460-96375 GCA_902155825.1 Timema genevievae
TGGTTAAGGTGAAGAAAAATATCAAAAGCCACTCAATGTGTCCAAGGTTAATTATTAGCTTACTTGACTTCAATTGTCATATACAATATGAAAGAGGAGTTAACTAAATTAAATATTGAAGTTTCTCTTGTCTTATCGAATGTAGATAATCCTTTATTTTCCCTGGTTCATGTTCAAATTTTCCGACTTTTCCTTGATTTTTTTTTCTCGGTTTTAAATTCCCTTATTATTCCAGGTTTTCGGTCACATGCTAAGGGTACACACAATATAAACGCTGGTTAACGCTAGTAGTGCTCTCACGGTATAAGCTGGAAGCTTGTGAGTTGAAGTGTAGGTTTCATAAAAAGATGAGCTACAGTAAGGATGAATTATTTTTTATGGATAGCTTTGTTCCCACAGTTTTGGCTATTAAAAAAGTAGGTATTCACGACATAAATAAAGGTAGAAAAATCAATGGGAAGTACCACCATCTTTTTACAAAACTCAAAAGAAGACAATGATAGTTTTTTTTTAAATACGTAAGAATGACTAAATTAATAAGTCAATGTCAATTACTTCACTTTTCCACCATATTAAATTCAAATACTTAAATTTAGTTTATGAAATACCATATTTAAAAACAAAGAACTTATTAAAAATCAGTTATTTACGTTCAACACAGAACACGACACACTTCAAAAAGCCAGCCAGCAATGCCTGCAAGCAGGAATACACAAAACATTCCTGCTAGCGGATGGGCGCAGACACAAACTCAAGCGTTTACTATGCAACATGTAACTTAGTAACACAACATATTCCGTGTGTCGGCGCTTGCAACCAGGTAACCGGCGTTCACTGTGCGCATACCCGAAGGGAGGACGGACGATTGGAAGGAAAGAGGAAGTTAGAATTGATGATAACGATGACCATTTTTATCATTTAATAATGAACGAGGCCCAAAATTTAAAAAAAAAAAGTTTGTTCTCGATGTCCATGGTTTTGAGTTACATTGTTGCGGTATCACGACTAGCAACACCACTTAGTCAAGCACCACCTTAAATATCTGCAATTTGTTTGTTTCAACCTTGAGCGCAAGTTGTGTCTTATTAGTCAATATAAGTAATACTTGTAAACAAAGTATAAAACGCTCAAATTAATCAATTCCTTTAATTCTATGGCTTTCAAGATATTAGAGATGTGTGAAAATCTCAAAAAAGTATCTAAAGTACAATTATAAAACGCCATGGTTTCAAATAACCATTTCAAGAACTTGATTAGAGGAAGCCTAGACTGCCAATGGAGGGGAGATAGGTTCGAATATCGGTCGGGTATACTAAAGATTTTTTTTTTTCCAAAATTATTTTCCACTCTTCCTCCACATAAATGCGGGTACACCTACTCTAAAATTTAACTTTCCTAATTCCTAAAACCATTGGAGTAATTAGTACATGAGTATAACCCCCCCCCTACCCCCACAAAAAAAGGACAATGCTATTGATATAATTCTTTTGTGAAAAAAAAAGTTATATTCATTGTTTATGACCTGATAAATTTGATAAACAAAATAGAATCTGTTAGTAACACAAGATCTTGAACAACTTTTTTTTTCCTAGCTAAATTTTTAATATTTTCCCTTTTAGTTAAAATTGTACAATTTTAAAGATTCAAGTATTTGAATTCAGATTCGTCACAACTCTAGTTTAAACCCTAAATATGTTTGAGAAAAGTAAATAGTGATGAGAATATATGTATTTACAGTGGTAATCAGTGGCATCAACTTAAAAAATCTCCATGGCGTCAGCTCGCAATCGATCAGGTGGTCGTTGTCTATTGACAAAGATAGTGCCAACTTCTGAGGATAAAGGGTGTCGTGTGGTCGGCACAAGGAACCCTCCGGCCGTTAATCTCAGTTTTCCAGACTGGAGCTGCTACTTTCTCATTTAAGTAGCTGCTCATTTGTCTTTGCGAGGCTGAGTTTGACCTCGTTCCAGGCCCAACCTAGGGGATAATTTGGGGGTAATTATCTTTATTCATTAAAAAAAAAATCAAGCCTGTTTACAATACTCTATTTATTCCAAATAATATCAAATAATTATATTTTTTCTAAATAACTTTACATTGTACAGTTACAAAATTCAATAATCATTAATTTAAAAAAAATATCCGTCACTACACTTATATTAACAGTTCATTTGGATTTCTTGAAACATATATACTTCTAAAATAAAATATTTACAATTATAAAGGCACTATATATATGAAGGTACACACACAAATACAACTCAAATGCATAAAAGCACCAATGTACTTTCAACAACATTAGTAATATAATTAATTATCTGGCAATGTTTAATGTTGATATACATGTTTAACATGATTAATTTGGGAAAAATATCTGTTATTTTCACATCTCATAGGTAATTATATTTCATCAATAAAGATGTAATTATAGTTGTCAGTTCTGTTGAGATTTTGTGATTAATTTTATGAATTTTATGTACAACAAAAATAATCAGAAAAAAAAAATGTTTATGGGGATGGACGGTGAAAAGTCAAAAGTGATGGCGATTTAAAAAACGAAGAGACGCTGAAAATCAAAATTGAAAACCAGGAGTTGGAAAACATAGAATTAAAGAAATTAGGTTGAGGATCGCCATGGCCAAGGAAGCTTTCAACAAGAAGAGGTTACTGCTGACCAGCAAGCTGAGTTTGGAGCTGAGGAAGAAACTGATGAAATGCTACATTTGGAACATCGCGCTGTTTGGAGCAGTAGCTTAGACTCTGAGGAAGATGGAAAAAGAAATACTTGGAGAGTTTTGAAATGTGGTGGTGGAGAAGACTTGAGAAGATCAGGTGGACAGACAGGGGGACAAATGAAGAGTGGGTGAGAAGAGAACCATTTTGGATGTAATTCTTCGGTACAAAGCAAACTGGATTGGACACATCCTTAGGAGGAACTCTCTTCTGCATGACGTCATAGAAGGAAAGGTTGAGGGAAAGAGGAGCTTAGGAAGGAGGAGGATTCAAATATTGGATGGCTTGAAGGAAAGAAGAAAATTATGGGAGTTGAAGGAGGAGGCAGAGGTCAGGGTGAATTGGCGGTCTAAGTCCACCGACAAAAGGAATGGACCTTTCGTGAGACAGAACACCTAATAATAATATATTTATTATATACTACAAGGTATAAAGTATTTTTAAAATACATTTAATTTTTGCTATTAGATAACAAATTTGTTGGTGAATGGACTACTCGTGTGATTAATTAGTTTTATTTTATTTAATTTTAGGTAAAATTAATAAAAAGAATTATCATTTCAAACCAATTCTGTTACCAAGTAGTTAAAAAAAAACTTTATGGAAATATCAGACAGTACAATTCATCCCATAAAAAGTGGCTAAAAACCGAGTAGGTGTACATAAAATGTTCTATTATTCTTAAAAAATAATACAATATATCAAGTCGGAATGTTGTTAGGATTACCAAGCCACAAAAACAATATAACTACTTTACAACTAATTAAAATATCTGTGAAATATTACAAAGGCACGATATAGCATCTAAAAATAAATACATTTGTTTGAATACTAAACAATATTTGAGTAATACATTTTATTATTGAGTATATATTAATGTCAAGATTATAGCTGCTATTAACTTAAACTGATAAATAGTAACAGAGGAAAAGGATTTTTAAGAAACGCACCAGAATTTGCCTGGAAAAAGGATGAGACAAATTTTGACCCCAAAAAAAGAAAATTTAATATTATGACAAGTTAGTTTGTCTGTCATGAGGATTGTGTGATATCCATAGCAAGCAGAGGTCTGAAATTTTAAAAATTACCAGCCCCTGTGCACAAACATATACACTTCGAGGCTTAAATTTTGGATAAGATTGTTATAATATTTATTAAAAGCTGGGTCGAAATAAATAAAATGAGATTTTTTTCAGTGTGTTTGAAGCAAAGAAACACAGTGATCGTGGTGGTAACCATGCAGGCCATTGAATTGCGTGGTTACCCCGGATACTTCTGCTAGTCCTAGTCCTAATCCTCAATAAAATTGCTCTAGGATCGAACCGCCAACCAATCAGCTCAGTGACAGCCATGATAATGTAAACCCAACTTTGTTGGTTAACTCTTTTTATCATCGTTTTTAAAAACAAATGTACACAACCTAATGGATTCTTAACTACAACCAACAGAGTTCTCGAAACACCCGCTTATAAATAATATATAAAAATAAATAAAACATAAAAACAAGGTAAAACAGATTTAAAAAAAATATGTGTCAATATGTTGTCTGAAATTTAACATCAATAAAATACATTAAATCACATGTCAATTTCAATTTTGATTTTACAGAACAGTGAACATTTCTTTGATTATATAGTCATACAGTGCAATGTATATGGTAATATAGACAGAACAATTAAGGCTTAGTTTTTAATTCTTAAATTATAAATATTTACCTTTGGTCACAATTTGAGTGTCATAGTAGCCGGATCAAAAACATATATTAAGGCCCCGCTTTAAGGCGTTCCGTTAATACAGCGGTTTCCAATTATATACATGTTCGCTAAGTTCGGCACTTGTCTTGCTCTTCCGAAGTGTTTTGGCACTAAGCGACCAGTGTAGGGATGTGGTATTGAAAGAAAAGTATCGATTATAATAAGTATTAGTATCAAAATTTTAATCTAGAAAAACGTTATTTTATCTAGTAATAATAATTTCAACTTTTGCATCATAATAATTGTATTCTCGTATGTATTTAAACACTGAACACTATAATGATTTAAACATATTATAGTATACTTAAGTCTATCGCATTTATATAATGTGTAGGAATTATGATGAGCTTAAAGAGAATGAATGCAGGAGTTGCAGAAAATGAGTGAGAATTGAGAAATAGTGTCATTCGTTCTTCTTCCACAATCCATCTTAGTAAACATTTAATTCCAGAATGAGTGAAAATAGCAAAAAAAAAAGTTGTTTCTTTCAATACCGATCCGATACCGGAGTGTGAGTACTAATATCAGTAAAGTATCGATACTTTTTTCACATCCCTAGCACAGTGAATCGCTTTGGCCACCATTTTATGTGATAATTAAGTTTGTTTACAGTAATGACCGACACTATCGAATGATTTTTAACTATTGATTATAGAATGATGAAAACTATGGAATGACCATTCAAAAGTTTTCATTCGGTTTTTATCCACGCACTTTATGTATGATATTGTAAACAAGTTATTAGGATTTTATATTCATTTGAAGGTTAAAAAAGCCTATGTTCCGCTTTATAGCGGAGCTCTGGGACCCAACCTGCCGTAGAGGCAAGGCCCTAATGTATATTCTTTACCAGTAGTCTTTGGTGGAGGGAATTTTTTTTTTTCTGAATTGGAAAACTTTGATTTGTTACAGGAATAATAATAAGAAAATAATAATAGTACAGTTGGTACTATTTTTTTCAGGCAATTTCAAGTAATTTACAATGCCTGCTACTAAATAAAAATGTGTATAGTTAGGATAGTTAGTTCTCACTATAAATCCACATAATTGAGTATTATTCGCACATAAAAGGCCAAGCAATCAATTTTGTTTTATTTGACATAAATATGTATAAATTATTCAAAAAATGCTACCATGAACTTTAAAAATATTTTGAAATTAATTTTAACACGTTAAGTAAAAATTTCGAAACAAACACTTTCCACAAATATTTCAATGTCCCTACCAATACTTCATTTCAAGTGAAAATTTGTGATTATTTTAAAGGCGTTTCTACCATTAAAACTATTCTTAGATGAGTTTATCAAATGAATCGAAAAAATTAAACTTGGACACAGGAACCGAACCCGGGACCTTTGGTTTGACATGCCAATACTTCAACAGTGAGCTATCCGGGGATCGTCTCGTTTTCAGGGTAGTTCTTAATGCATAGTGTAGTGTGTAATGGACGTGTGGATATCATGGGGTACTACAAGCTATCATATCACATCCACCAGCGACTGTAGTGTCTTTATGCTGCCAACATTATAAAAATATTTTAAATTCCAAGATAATCAAGATACCTGAATACCCGGGTGGTAGAACATTGGCGTACTAATCCAAAGGTCCTAAGTATGATTCCCGTGTCCAGGTGTCATTTTTCAAATTAGAGATTACCACCAAATGCTCTCTTTTTTATTTTATTTTATCACCGGGTCTTACTACCTGTTCATAAATAATACTTACTCTAATGGGTTAGGGATGAGGAAGAAACCATTTTTAAAGGTAAACTACCCGCACTTGCATGGAAGGAGAGTGGGAAACTATTTAGGAAAAACCACCCTCAGTAGACCCAACCGGGATTCGAACCCTGATATCCCCGTCTTCAGCAGTCCAGCCTAGCACGAGAATGACACCTTAGACCATTTGGCCACTAAAGTGGTTGGCTGTTCTATTAAAATTTGACAGAGCCATTTAAATTTTACAAGAACATTTGTTATTTGTTTCTCGTTTATTTTAATGAAGAGTTGGAAGGGGGGTACTTTATTCAGGCAATGACCTCTAAAGGGGTACACTACTAGCGAAATTTACTTTGAAGCATTTTAGGGCAAGTAATTGTTTATTTTTCAATTACGAAATTTTTGTCAACATTTCTACACTGTACTATTATGTTTGAAACTTAAGTTGGGTTGAATTCGAATCTCTAATACAAATATTAAATTTTCTTTCGAACTTAAAAACAAAATATAAATCTAAGTTATAGTGAAAGATACTAAAAAAATTAATAAAAATAAAAAATAGCAGTTTGAAGCATGGTGGCAATGACAAATGAAATTTTGTTTATCATGTCTATGACATCATAACCAATAAAGATAAACACACTATTTTAGTAAATTTAATTATATTGATATAATTTTGTCCCTTTTTTTTTTGTTATTTTGTTACTCTCCCAACTACACAAGTCAGTATAATTCCTTTTAGCAATCGCTAAAAATTGTTATTTTAATCGCTACTATCTCGTGTTAGACTAGACTGCCAAAGACAGGGAAATCGGGGTTTGATCACGGTCGGATGCACCGAGAGTGGTTTTTCCACTCTCTCTCTCCACGCAAATGCGGTTTCACTTCCTCTAACTTCGACCTTCCCAATTCCTAACCCATCAGTGTAATTAGTACATAGGCGTATAACCCGAACAGGTAGTAAGACACGGTGCTAAAAAAAAACTCAAAACCATTATTTTATCCTGTATAATAATATGAACATGAACGTAATCACAGTACTTTGTTTTCTATGGCGTAAACTTAACAAAGCCAAACCATACAACTGGTTTAATGTACACACTGTCTAATAAAAATAGAGTAATATAGTACAATTCTTGTGCTAACCACATGTCAAAATGGAAGACCCCAACTTAATAATCTTCTTAGGCACATGAATATTAATAAATAGCAACAGATTTAACAACAACTTGAAACAAGATGTCACAATTTTAAGTTTTTTCTTAATTGTTTTTTTATTTCTCGATTCATGATTTCATAACGTTTACAATTTTAATCTTTTTTAACCCTTTTGCTGCGTAATTAATTTTTACTTCTTACCTTCAGAAATGTAAATTATAGGTCAAAAATTTGAAATATGAAAATTTGCATGATGATCATGATTATGATTAAACAATGTGATTTTCAACTAGTAATGCATTTTAAATATTAAATTTAGCACCAAATTGTCTATAAATCACATAATAATATATATTTTATATTGATAAAATTGTATATGTCACATTTTATTTATGTCACATTTTACCCAGATGCAAAGTTATTCTGCTATCAGAAACATTCTTTATTTTACTTTCAGCCCACAGCAGTGTCAAACTAATTGCTAAATAAGGATTTGACAGCCCTAATATTGGCCTAATATGGTCCAAATGTAATAAAAAGAAATTTTTTTAAAATTAGTTTACATCAACACAACTTGAACAATTTTGTGCTACATTGGTACTTTTCTCAGTGTAGTGTAGTTTGTAAAATCATATATTTGTCTTAGGCATGATTTCAAAATAAGAAATAAGACAAGAACAAAAATAAAATAGCAATCCATTAATCCCTCAACAAAGTTTTCCGCCACATAAATATTGCACGTGTGCTACAAGTAATTAAATGCGGAAGTAAACAAGCGGTACTATTGTTATGATTTAGCAGCTGGTAACCGACAGTTCTCGAAATTAAAAACCAGATGTCAGAGGCGCACGTGCATGCTAGTATGAAAAATTCAGCGTTCTAACACTCTTGTGGCTATTTCCGACTGTTGCAGCAAGGGTAGATAAAGTTTACATGTCGTGGGGTAAAGTCGATTTCCGCAGTCAATGGGTATAATTCTGAGATCGGATATATCCGATTAACGCAGCAAAAGGGTTAATATCTCACACTAAAAATATATTTTATCTATATATATAAATTTTTATACCAAAATTTGGTTGAAAAAATCACCTAAAAAGTGTATATATAACATATAAAATTCTAGACCAAACGCAGGACTGTGGAGTTGGTATGCCTTGCCTTCGAATACAACACCAGCTATTCTAGTTATCTATTATTCGGCCCCATAGATTGCAAATGTTTATTAAATTGTAATAAAAAATGTCCTGCTGTAGCAATGATAGCACAAGGCATTTAATCACCACCAAACTACTTAGGTTCATAAAACATAAAATATGTTTTTTTTAAATTAAAATCGCAATAGTTTGTGGGGCCCTCTGATTTGTGGAGAACTCGGGGTAGTATTCTGTCACCCTCCCTTGAATTCTAGCCTGCATATATCGTTATAATATTGTAAGTTTTTATTTTAAAGCTGAAGTCGGAGTCAATACATTTTTTCCAACTTCGACGCCTCTCGAAATAGCTTCCGAATCCACGACTCCACAGCCCTGACAAGATGGCCATGTTTGATTTGTGATAGATTAGTAAAACATAATGATTATGATAGTTACATTTTCAATTTGCTGATACCAGAGTGAAATAGAAACAAAATTACTACTAATGGTTTCAATTAAAAATTAACCCAATTCTGTATATTGCTGTTTCATTTACTAGGCTTTAAGAGCTAAGATTTAGGTATCGAAAATCTTGATAGAAAGATCGATTCTTTCGATGTCGGTAAGATTCACGGGAATATAAGAAATTGAATTTTTGACATCCTTAACTTGAAATGTATATGATTTCTCATAGATGGCATAAAACGATCGGCTATAAAATTGTGCCTAGTCATAAAAAAAAAGGCAGCGGTGAGTAAAACTTTGTATAGATCCATTTTGATTCTTATTTCCTGAATAGACTTAGTAAAAAATTGTATCAATAATACAATACACAATAACAAACACAGTTTAAAATGTATTTACATCTTTTAACATTTGTAAAATGATTCTATGCACCAAGAAACTTTGATTCATAAGGCAAATTCACTCAAAATTATCATCAATTGAAAGTTTAAAAAAAAACACTTAAAATCTAGCAATTGTTTATTTTTCATTCACACATTCTGCATTTCCCATCAGAAATTCATTAAAATGAATTGATGTTTTGGGAAAATATTTGGAATAATCGCTGAATTATAAATATTCTGTAAACTCGTGAACATAACATTATATTAAAACAAAGAGTTTCATTAATTACCCTAAAAAAATATCTAGTTAAGTTATGAAAAATGGTTAGATCTAATTAAGGTGGGACGAAAGGGGTCACGAGAAAAGGTCAATGTTTTTGCAGTTTTTAGAGCAAAACAATTTTTTGGTCAAAATAAATCAAATAGTTCTCCAGTAGAAAGATATAGTTTTATTTTCTTCACACGGTGATATCAAAAGTTGTTGAATATCCATCATGAGTATGACAGTATATGAAAAACTTTTTAAATTAAGAGAAAAAGTTGTCATTAAATTCTACGAAACCCTCGACAAATATTCAACGACTGTTGATATCACCGTGTGAAGAAAATTAAACTCTAGGTTTCTACTGGAAAAATCTTTGATTTCTTTTGGTCAAAAAAAAAAGTTTTGCTATAAAAACTACAAAAACACTGGCCTTTTCTGGCATCACCTACATCCCCCCTTTAAAGGTCGCCAAGATAAATTATACTGAACACAAGATTAAGTATTGTCAAGATTCATTAAAAAAAAAGTAACACAAGGCTGATCTAAATTTTAAGGACCAGTTTCTTAGTCAAACTTAGTACGCCTAAAGTGCAGCACTGTATTAAATATATGAAGACACCTATCTAGACTCGAATATAATGGGACAGTTTCACATTGGAAACTGGCCCATTACATTCAAGTCTAGGTAGGTGTCGTCCTGTATTCAATATAGTGCTGCACTTGAGAGGTACTAAGTCTGATTATAAATTTGGTCCTAAGAGGTATTTTTCGATTCCACATAAACTAAAGACATATGTATGAATTACTAACTACTCTAGTAAATACAGCTCAGTTTTATGTTTTATTTTAACTATACTGTTTGCAAAAAAAAAAAAGTCTGAAATAAATTAAAACGAGCTTTATTTGATAATACTTTGGTCACAAAAATTATGTGTTGGTGAGACACACGTGTTATTACCAACTAAGAACATGGCAGGAAGGACGATATCGAACCACTACAAAAGTTAATATAACCACTTTCATATGTAAAGTTATGTGATTTCCAGCTGTCAGTTTTGATTGATATTATCAATACCTATAAGAAATACCTTAACTAGCAATAACGATATTAAAGTGGAAATTAGGAAAAGAATACAGTCTGGAAATAAATGCTATTACTCAGTCAGTAATTTGTTGACAATTCGCCTGCTGTCAAGGAATGTACAACTCGGAATATACAAAACAATAATTTTACAGGTTGTTATGAATTTGAAACATGGTCTCTTAACTTACAAGACGAAAATAAATCTAAGGTGTTGGTAAATATAAAGGTGCTTAGCAAAATATTTGGTACAAAAATGGATAAAAAATATACTGGTGAGTGAAGGAGGTTACATAACGAGTTACATACTCTGCACCCATCACAAGACGTTGTTAGGATAGTCAAGTTTCGTAGATTAAAGTGGGCAGGACATGCAGCGCGAATGGGAGACTCTCAAACAATGTTTAGGGTACTGAATGGTAAACCTAATAGGAAGAGATCATTGGGAAGACCTAGACGCAGAGGGGAGGATAACATTAGAATGGACCTGAAAGACATAGGGTGTAGTGAGGTGGACTGGATAGAACTAGCTCACGATAGGGATAGGGTGTAATGAAGTAGACTGGTTAGAACTAGCTCATAGGGTTAGGGTGTAATGAGGTGGACTGGATAGAACTAGCTCAAGATAGAGATAGCCTGTGTAATCTTGTATGTGTAGCAATTAATTTTTGAGTTCCTAATATCACATAATAAGTAAGCATAAAATAACACTAATAATTTAGTAAAATGTCATTGATGTTGACTCTAAAAATATATTTGTTTGTATGTTTTAAAATGTCCTTCTTAACACGTTCTTACTGTAGAAAAACTCATTAAAAAAGGCACGCTCAAGACACTAATTCATTCCCATCACCAAGGATCTGCGAGGACTCATGAGTTTTCAATAAATAGTTGTTGTGTAAGAGACCTGCTATGGAGAAACGAAGTGCCCTTGAAGTGTAAGGAAGTGCTTTATTGGGCGTACTTTGTACTCTCAGTCACATGTGCAGCAGATATATGGTCAGTGAATGTACGAGAGTCTAGGAAAGGGGAGAGTGTGTTAGCTGTCACAAAGAGAAACACGATTAGGAATAAAGTTATTCGGGAATGAGTGATAATACATGAGATAGTAGAGGAAGCAAGGCTGAGATGTTATGGTCATGTAATGAGGATGTTGGAGTACATGAGATAGTAGAGGAAGCAAGACTGAGATGGTATGGACATGTAATGAGGATGTTGGAGTACA
>CABFWO010002353.1:20367-44818 GCA_902155825.1 Timema genevievae
GCTGAGTATAATAGTAATTTTCCACGTTGTTTGAGCTTTCCGATAAACGACGACGCTTGTCAAAACAGATGTTACTAAACATAATAATTGGTTGGCTGAATTATTATGACACATATGGTGACCTGGTGGTCTAGGGGTAAGGTGTCAGACTTCTGTGCTGAAGGTCCGGGGTTCAATCCTCGGTCCCGGCACAGATCTATCTGATTGCCAAACCCTTCCTTCACCTCTGACGAGACGTGTATTAATAACAACTTGTGAATGTGTGGAATGCCAGGCCTACACCGTGGTTCGGATCCCACGTTAAACTGTAGGTCCTCCATTTCATCTCACAATCAACCTACCATTACACATTAGTGTAAGTGCGTATAGACCGAACGGGTAGTAAGACGCGGTGCTAATAATAATAATAATAATAATAATAATAATAATAATAATAATAATAATAATATTATGACACATACGTCATTTAAATTGTAATCCGCAATGGTGAGGTGTCAGTCTTGTCTTGTCTGGTTTGGTTGTAGCTTCAAGGTTGGCGTTTGAATCCTGATTAGAAGGTACCTAGTTTTTTTTTCTTCTAAATATTTTACCGTTCTCCTCACATAAAAACACGGGACACATTTCCTCTAAATTCGTTCATATCTTTCATCAACCCACGTTAGTGTCAATAAGTGTTTATTCCGAGTGGTTAGTAAGACTTTTTTTTAATCATGAATTAACGGCATTACGCATATGTAATAATAACACTGTAGTGTTAGGGATGAGAAAGGTTGAATTTAGAGGAAATATACCCACATTTGTTTGGGAGAGAGAGATAGAGAAAAGAAAAGAGAGAGTGAGTGTGGAAACCCATTTAGTAAGAAAACATCTTTGGTACACCCAACTGAGATTCGAACCCCAATATCCCTGTTATCGGCAGCCCAGTTTATTGCGAGAGTGACGTCTCAAACCATGTGGCCACCTGAGCAGGTTGACTTTAAATTAAGTAGGCCTTTGTTTATTTCCAACTAATTGAAAAATGACCACCAGGACACGGGTATCGAACTCAGGAACTTTGGCTTTGAGTGCCGATGCTCTATCACTGAGCTGACCTGGTTCGCCTTGTACCCAGGGCCACTCTTCACTAGTTTTTGGGTTCGATTCCCGTGTCAAGGTTATCATTTTTCACTGAATTGAAATTGATTCAGGCATCAGCACAGATCTGCGGACAATCATCACATGTCAGTCTGTGATACATATGTTTATTTTAGATATGGTTTGAACTCAATATTTTACGAATCTGAATCTCCTCATTTCCCCTACAGATCCATAATTTGAATCCGAGTCTTCGTAAAAATGATAAACATAAAGAGAAAATACAAATAGTAGCTGAATGTTAACATTCTTTCATATAACTCATTCATTATAAAAAACTTTCATACATTCAGTTAAGTGTTAAATTAATGGTCTGGAGTCTGGTTGTTAAGTTTGTCCTATAATTATGTTGGGGCTGAATCACCAGTTAACAGTATCAGAGCTCTAAAACAAATTCCATTTCAAAATATTGAAAAAAACAAACACCATATATTTATTTTATTTTTTCACACCCGCCTCGGTGGCGTAGTTGGCTAACACGCTATTCGTGTTGAGCTCGACCGCCGAGGACGGGGAGCTCGAGGTTCGAATCTCGGTTGGGTGAACTGGGGGTGGTTTTGGTGACCTGGTGGTCTAGGGGTAAGGTGTCAGACTTCTGTGCTGAGGGTTCGGGGTTCAATCCTCGGTCCCGGCACAGATTTATCTGATTGCCGAACCCTTCCTTCACCTCTGACAAGACGTGTATTAATCACATATTGTGAATGTGAGGAATGCCAGGCCTCCACCGTGGTTCGGATTCCACGTTAAACTGTAGGTCCTCCTTTTTTCATCTCACAATCACCCTACCACTACACATTAGCGTAAGTGCGTATAACCCGAAATGGTAGTAAGACGCGGTGCTAATAATAATAATATTTTTTCACAAATTCTTGAATCTTGAATATACTTAAGGAGTTTAGGATTCAACGTCCTTCTCCTTATTTTTTTTCGTAGTATTATTTTGTGTCTTTAACACAAACAAACATTCCTAATGTGATCCGTGGTTATGTCCAGTAAATGGCAATATTTTTTTTTCTTCTCAGGTGGTTACATGTATTGGAGCGACTGGGGGGAAGTCCCCAAGATCGAGAGAGCGGGGATGGATGGATCAATGAGGGCCCAACTCATCACCCATAATTTGACCTGGCCTAACGGGCTTGCGATAGACCACGACAAGGGACGGATCTACTGGGCGGATGGAGGGACCAAGGCCATCGAGTACGCAAATCTGGACGGCCGAAGTCGGACTGTATTGATTGGTGAGCTCGCTTCTTTTGTGTGTGTGTGTGTGTGTGTGAGTAAGTTTTATGTTCAACACTCTTTACTACTTACAAAATATTAATTTGTACTGTGTGTTCATGTACTGCCCAATTTTAATAGGAAGAGTCTTTTAGAAAATAAAAACATATCTATTTTGTAGCCAAAATTGATAAAATATTATTATTGTTATTTTACAGGTATATTTATCAAAAGTAACAGCTGCATATCACATGACTTGACAGATTAATAAGTAAAAGTAGATATAGTAATGCTTAGAGCTGCTAGATAAGGTTCTTACTATGAAAATTGGAGTGTATTTTACCTGTCAATTTCTCTAATGACTCTTGAAGTGCTGCCATATTTGTAACAACTGTACTTTTCTTGTTGTTTTCACTTGTCGAGTAAAACATAAGCACATGCTTTTCCCTGTCCTGGTTGATCATATTTTAAATCAGTCAAATCCTCCCCTACTGCACTATTTTATTTCTATACTTCACAATGTAGTTTTCTATTCTTTCGCCAGACAAATACTGGTTCATTTCCTCAAATTTACCCTCCTTGGTTTCTTACCCCATTAGATGAAGTCATTAAGATTCCTACTTTTGAACTAATCAATAGCAAGCATCATTAGTGTTGAGCTCAATCCATTTATTTTAGATTCCAGATCTTCCATTTTACCTATGAATTCCGAATATGCATCTTGGAAAAAATAAATTGGCATAAGAGATAATATAAATAGTAACTAAATGTTAACTTATATTCTTTTGCTGAAATGCATTCACTATAACATTTATACATTCATTTAAGTGTTAAATTATTGATATGGGGTTTGGCTGCTGTGTTTTCCCCTATAGTTATGTTGGGGCAGAGACCACCAATCAGCAGTATCAGAGCTCTAAAACAAATTCCAATTAAAACATGTATTTATTGTTTTTTAAAATCTTGAATTTGAAATAGGTCTCAAGAGAAGTTTTTTTTACCACCGCATCTTACTACCTGTTCAGGTTGTATACAAATGTGATAATTACTCTAATGGTGTAGGAATGAGGAAGGGAGCATTTCAGAGGTAATCACCTGCATTTGCCTGGAAGGAGATTGGGAAACCATTTAAGGAAAACCATCCTCGGTAAACCTGATCAGGATACAAAACTCCAAAATCCCCGTTATAAATAGCCCAGTCCAACACGAGCGTGACGCCTTAGACCAACCGGGTGCTGAATCAGGTCGGAATAAGTTAAAGAGTTCCTTCTGTGTTTAGGTTCCGAACTGCCTCATCCATTCGGCCTGGCTGTGTTTGAAAGGAAGATCTACTGGACAGATTGGGACACCTCCAGTATTCACACCGCAGACAAACTCACGGGGAAAGATAGGACGGTTCTAAGGTGAGAGACATCGAGTGTTAGATTCGACCACTATATTAATTACAAAATTTAAGTTTTTTTAGTGTTAAATTGTACTTGTTTCAGTTTACGTCACACCTTGGCTAATTAAGGCCTGTCAAATATTTAGTATATACAGCCTGTAAGCTTTATCTATATAAAACAACAACAACAACAACAAAATAGTACTAAAATACCAGAATTAAAAAGTAAATTCTTATGGAAGCATATACCATTTGGATTAAAACCAGAGATGAATATTTACAAGCAGTTTTAAGAATCTCAACCATTTGATTTATACCTGACATTAAATAAATGATGTGAGAGATGAAAAAAATTTCATTACTTAGATAAAGTTCTGTGTTTTATTTGAGAACAAATTACTTCTTTTTAATTATTGTCTTCCTTTATTATGTTGTTTATATTTTTATTATAAACTGTGTCATATGAAAAATCATATTTTATTTGGCGGCCTGTTCTTTTTTTTTGTCATTTCTTGCCCAGGCCTGGTTTAGGTAATGGTTCGATTTTTTCAGGGCTTTATATCCAAAAATATATTCTACTTATATATCTAAAATCATGAAATTTGTAAATTAAAGTTCCCGCTAAATGAATCAAATCATTATGATCAAGTGTTTTTTTTTCTTTTTACTTTTTAAAATTGTGTTCGAACAATAAGGCAATTTTTTTTAACCCTTTTAAACTCGCAACGCACTGAAAAAAGGTGCTCAAATGGTCAAGGCACATCATTGGTTTTTTAAGGAGAGATATTATCATTTAAAAAAATATTTAAATTGTGTTTTAAAGTTCAATAGCTAAAATTTTAATCATGGTGTTATCTTTCCCCGAAACTCCCGCGGCACATCTTCTGATGTCCTTTGTGGCACACCAGTTGAAAAAATACTACAATATGATAATGACTTTTTCTCCCCATCACAGGTCTGGCGTGTCAGGTCTGATGGACGTTCGCGTGTTCCACCGTGGTCGGCAACCAGTGCAGTCTATGTGTCGCTCTCAAAACGGAGGTTGCTCTCACTTGTGTCTCCTGGCCCCTTTGGTGCTCGGCGCTCAGTCCCACACTTGTGCTTGTCCTATCGGCATTAAACTATTGGTTAGTGTTATACTTAGATGCGCTGTATGAACAGTATGTTCCAGATACGATGTCATACTCTATCTATTGGAAACTTAGCTACTAAGTATCTTGGAGCGCCCATAGGTCTTTTTTTAAATGCAAAGTGAAGTCGAAGCAAAGCTTGAAACATGAAAAGCAAAGTCGAAGTTAAGGTTTTTGTAGTTGTCACTAAAAACTACTTAAAATTTTTAAATACATACATAATCATGCTGTTCCTTTATGGGGTAGGCAATAAACTGTGAATATAGTTCAAGACAACAACTCCGTACTTAATCCATCCTCACTAACTTTCTCCACACTTCCTATCCTTGCATACTCCCTTCGCTTCAACAACATCCATACACCGAGTCATACATGCTCTTTTATTCTTAAAACTCTTAATGCTCCTCTTGTCCACGTTTCGTCTACAAAATTTAGCCACGTCTAAAATTACCTACCCTTTCATTTTGATCCGCACACCCTACCTTCATATATTTGCTTCATCACTCGATCCACACTAATCCTCTCAACATGCCCAAACCACCGTAATCCTCTTCTTTCACATTGACTTGTTGTATTCCCTTTCAAACCGCAATCCTTCAGCACCCATTCATTACTGACTCTGTCCATACGAGTTTTTCCATGTACATTTCTTAGATATCTCATTCCAACCTGACGACGACGACGGCGGTACCAATAACAATAATAATAATAATCATCAACTTTAATGGGGAAGTTAATGCTACCACCTTTGATTACACTCAACCATACAGCCATCTTTGCATCTTACAATAGTCCACATACATCCAATAAGTGAATCTATATTAAGAGAAAGGTTTAGAGAAAAAAACAAAACATACTGTATTATTTTATGCTGACATATTTGAATTTATCTCGGCTTATGTTATCAATGTCATTTAATCACTAATCGATGTTAAAATATTGTTTAGAAACTCCTCTAAACATGATTTTAAGTTGAAATATGTCAAGTTTAATGAGATTTTTCAAATAAGTTCAAAATATATCAAAGTTTTCTTCCTCCTTGGAAATCCTGGTGCGAGGTGATCTTTTAATATCTAAATATGATCTCACCTAAATCTAATTTAGATCTCACCTGCTTCAGTGGCCACATGGTCTAAGGCGCTACTCTTGCAATAGACCAGACTGCAGACGATGGGGAGATTGTGGCTCTCCCAGTTGGGCTTACTGAGGTTTTTTTTTTTTGCTAAATGGTTTCCAACTCTTTACACACAAATGCGGATACACTTACTCTAAATTCAACCTTTATCGGCCCTAACCCTTTATAATAAAAAAATAACTTAGTTTGCACTTGGTACCCAATGGCCCGCCATTACTTTAAGCAGACATTTTTTAACCCCTTCATAGAGTGACACCATTTCAGAATGTGTATTTGTTTAAAAATATGATTACAACAAGTTCCGATCGTAATAAAATAATGTTTTTTAATAGAATTAATATTTACATAGTGACTCTCAAAAAACACATTGGCTCTAGAAAACCTTGGAGAAGTCAGATAATTAAAAAATATAGTTTGACTGTACAGGATACACCTTGTTTAAAAATTATTATTATGACTTTAGGAAAGTGTAAAATCCAAATGGAAGAGTTTCTTTAAGGAAAACCTCTTTTCACTTTTTGAGATATATTGTATTATAATATGGAAGAAGATACAGGAAAGATGGATATAAACAAACATCTGGAACCAAATTACTATGGTTTTTACAATAAAAAGTATTCAGTTGACACTAAACACTGCTACCATTGGTCAAAGGGGTAATGGCTGCCTCTTGGAGAAAATATATCATAACCGCAAAATCCTTCGACCTAGGTCAAAACTCTTCAGGAGGGAGTGCGGAATGCACAACATAACTAGGTATCTAAAAGAGGAAACCAAAAAACACTAGGGGAGGAAGAATATTGGCAGCAAAGTATAAAAACCATATTGTGTTCATTCCCTTATATTTTTTTCTATCCACCTTCCCTGTATTTTCTCCCATATAAGACAAAAATGGAAGAATTTAAAATTGTAAAAGCTGTTCAAGCTACTGCATGATTACCTTTTAGATATCCAACACATTTTAAAATATACTTTTTTATTCAGCGAGTATTTGATTATATTGATTTCAGGATGATAAAAAAACGTGTTCCCTTGGACCGATGAATTCGTTGATCTTTGCTCACCGTGTTGATATCCGTCAGATATCTTTAGATGTGCCCTACATTGTAGACGTCGTGCTACCTCTACCGCCGCTGAAGAATGCCATAGCCGCAGACGTCGACAGAAAAACAGGTCTGTAAATCAACAAAATGACCCGTAAACTTGTGGAAATATGAATACCCTTACAAACGTTTTTAATAATTTACTTAGTTTTGTAATTTTTATATTATTTTTTCATGCCACTTAAAATGTGCGAGTGACTAGCACCTGGTACCTACTGATTAAAGTAAAGCCTAAATCATTTGTATACTATCTGATATATGTCTAATTTGCTGCTTCCCAAAGTATGGTACACATAATCTCAGGTGTACACAAAAGATTTCAAAGGATACACAACGTACCATTGATAAACCAATTAACATAGATTTTGACATACCATCATGGGTTTTTATAAGTTTTTCTTTCCCTCTTTCCCGATTTTGTTTGACTTGTTCCTTAAATTTCAGAACTGGCGTTTTTACTTTACGAGTTGTTAGATTTTTTTCCGTTATTTTTTTATAAAGAACTGTAAAAGATACGTTGGTTTGTTATTGGCCCCAAAAGGGATTGTCGAGAGTTTAGGAAACACTGATCTACTTGAAGACTCAGGACCAAAGTGGTGTTGGTGGTCGTGGTGGTGGTGGTGGTCGTCGGAAGCTTAATTATTTATGTGTCCCGAAACTTCATCTTACTTCTTTGTTTGAAGTCATTCGTTAGCTGCGTTCATGATGTCTTCCTGGTCCCCTTCTTTCTTTCATCTTGTCTTATGACATCACTCAATCAGCCATTTCTTCTCATAATGTTACCCCATCCAGTTGTCCTTTCTTCGTAGAACCACCTGCAGAATGGTTCTGTTTTTTATTGACTCTTAAGAATTCATTATTCACCCGATTTGTTCACTTTATCATCTATATTCTTCTCCCACACCCACATCTAAAAGCTTTCCATACATATCTTATCCTTTTTATATTACCTAGGCAGCAAATAAAAATGATGAGCTTTTACTAAAATGTTATCTTGACTCTTATGTTTAATTCAAATATTGATGTTTATAGGTGAGATATATTGGACAGACACAGCCGAGGATCTGATACAAAAAGCTACGCAAGATGGCAAAAATATCGAGAACATCATTTTCGATGGTTTGGAAACTGCTGATGGCATCGTCGTTGATTCTACAGGGAGAAAGGTAACATACACTATATATGTTCAGGGAACAATCAGTAACAATGTGATTGTTGTAGAGCAAACGTTGTTTGGATGCATTTTAAATCGTGACAAACCTTTTGAATCCTTGAATTCTTGAGGGTATTTGAGATTCAAAGATTCGAGAAAATATAAAATCTGAGATTTAAAAAAAAAAATCATTAAATTTTGAGTTGAATATTTTATAGATTGAAAAATAACAACTGGACACAGTATTCAAACCCGGTACTTTTGGCTTAGTACGCCGATGTTCTCTAACCACTGAGCTATCCAGGATTTGTCATGTTCTCAGGGTTATTATTCTCTCATGTTTAAAGACAGAGTCTGTGATGGACGTGTGGAAATTGTTAGCTACATATGAGCTATCAACTAAGATCACGAGCTATCAGATAACGCAGCTGTATTCGACTTGGGAGGGTTTTATGCTGTCATTAGTACAATGACAACTGTACTAATACTCATATCATGATGGATTAAACAGAAGAGCTATTATATTTATTAAGTATTGTTATAGCTCACTGGTTAGAGCATGTGCGTACTAATCTAAATGTCCCAGATTGTCCGGGTGTCATTTTCCAATTTAAAGAATACGATACATAGTTGCGGCTATAACTGTAACTAACAAATATAATGGCTTGTTTATTTAACCCCTCATAATTATTCAATAGCTTTTACATAGCTTGTTGTTTATAATAATTTAAAAACTAGGATATGAACGCTTGTGGGTTATTAAAGGGATCGCGATGGCCTCAAAGACAAAAATTGGGGTCACAGCCCAAAAAAGGTTGGAAAACACTGCATTAATACATTCAGTCAAGTGATACATTAATGGTCTTGGATCTGGTTGTTAAGTTTTTCCTATAATTGTGTTGTGGATGAACCACCAAACAAACAGTATTAAGGCTCTAAAACAGATTCCATTTCAAAATTTAGATATTTAAAAATATCAAATCTGATATTTTCTTGAATCCTTGAATCTATGATAGAATTAAGGGTTGAAGGGTTCCATCCTTAATAAATAATATCATTTCTTGGGCAGTAATAGAAATCTCATCCATCTCTTTCCTTTTCTCCCTTGCAGCTGTACTGGACAGACGCGGGCAGGAACAGCATCGAGGTGGCCGAGCTTGACGGACGTAACCGCAAAGTGTTGGTGTGGTCCGGGTTGGAGTCCCCGCGGGCCATAACGTTGCACTACTATCACGGGCTCATGTTCTGGTCGGACTGGGGCAAGAACGCGAGGATAGAGCAGGCTGACATGGACGGCAAGAACAGGTAGACAGACACGATATGTCCCTGGTCGCGTTTGTTGCGATGCTGCGCTTAGGGATTAAGTAGGGCCACCTTTTGAGAGAGTTTGGATCGTGTCTCAGAGAGGTTAGAGATTTAGTCTCTCAATTAAAAGTTTTTTGTCAAGTATTGGTTGTTTTAGTAATGTCAGATAGTTAAAAATAAATTATAAAATTGTGTCAAATCATATACATTTTAAAAATATTACTCACAAACAATGTACTAATATAAACTATTCATCAATAATTTGTTATTTTATTGATCACATTTTATTTTGTTCATAAAGACCAATGCTTCCATTAAAAAAACTATTTTTTCTTCCAAGAACGATTGAAAAAAATATAGGTATCTATTTTGGGGCGCTTACTATTACATTAACCCACTAAGTTATTGATTGTAGTTGGTCTAGAGCACAGAAAAGATACACCAGACACTCAGCCTTACAGGAGTTTCCATGCACTCCTGGAGCCAGGTTGAGTCCTTGGACACTGGGGAGTGCTAGTTGCAGTCCTCAGTGATAACACCACTCACAAGTGAAACAACTCACTTTCACAACTTGTTTGGTGTAAAGGGTTGGTGACCTGAACACAATACTGTAACAGTAATCCCCCCCAAATCACTCGCTTATCCACTTTCAATGAACAGACCTTCTCCGAAAAATAATTAGTCGACGTATTTGAAGATTGCTTACAACTAGACAATTTGCAAACTTTTTTTTGAATAAAAAAAGGAGCATTGTAATCTACATTTTCTTTTTTAAATTTGCAGTCTGAGTAAGCACATTTGGAGGTTGGTTTATTAGAAGGGGTTGGGGCCACTACCTGACCTAGCTTTGCGAAAGCCAGTTTATTACCACTAGCAGGCAATTTATCTCTCAAGTAAAAACAATCTTTAAGGTGAACTGTTTCTAAAAATGCCTGCCTGATAGCGATGTCGCCATTTGGGACTGCACATAGCAATCCTCGTGTTGAAGGACTCAAGCTCTCCCAATGAGTGCATCCATTTTAATCTGGAGGCTTTGGGTCTGGTGTATGTCTTGTTTGTGGCCTAGGGCCACCCGTATTTTTTTCTGATGAGTCTATCTTTTAAAGACCTGCCTGGGATTCAAACACAAACCTGACTATGGTTTTCAAAGTTAGCTTTGGTTCATGGATTGACTCTCCGTGGGAAACAGAAATGTGAGGATGAGGAGTGTAAAACGTTGGTAAACTAGTGCCATCGACAGAATATTTATAGCCAATATCAGCCCACACTTATTTTGTTTATTTCCAGATTGACGCTTATATCTGATGGTCTCGGCTGGCCCAACGGTCTGGCCATCGACCGGGCGGCCGGTCGACTCTATTGGAACGACGGGAAGCGTAAGACGATCGAGAGCTCAGACTTGTACGGCCGTGACAGGAAGGTGATTGTGCGAAACGTACCGCACCCTTACGGGCTGGTCATAGTTGGTTCCCACATGTACTGGACAGATTGGCAGACCAAGGCACTTCACCGGGCTGACAAGGCCAGCGGGAACAGTTCTACCATCATCAGAGGGAATCTGGAGGGCCTCATGGACATACGATCCGTGCAGGTAAGAGGAATGAATATATCAAATGTTGTTTGGTTAGTTCATAGGAAGCTAAGCTATTCATTTTACATTTGGGGCTGTCTTCTGTAAACTATGTATTGTTATCTGGAGGGGGGGGTGGGGAGACTATTGCTCGACATGACCAAGCGTGATGAGGGGGAGGGAGGGAAGGAGGGACTCAAATAATGCGTGATGTCACATTACAATTAAGTGTATCGGGCAGCGGTCAGTGTTAATAAGCCCAACTGCCCGCACGTGTAAACAAACAACGATCGACTCATTGACTTCGGTCATCGAGCTTGGCAAACATGTATAAACACGTGTCAATTAAAGGATTATAGACTCTACAAATAAATATACTCCAAAATTAGCATGACATAGTTTATCGCCAGCCCTTTTCTTGGTATGAAAATATTGGTCATTTGAAAATCAAACTTTTGTAAAATTAGATATTAAAAATAAGATAAAACCGTTAAATACAGCACGGTCTTGCTCATCTGAATCAACGCAAGTCCGGAAGACACAGTGAATCAAACATCCCTTACCTACCTAAGTTTAGTTCCCACCAAACTCACTCATCGTCACAATGTATATTACCATGACAACCAGCTGTTGACTTAAAACTTGCTAGTGGGGCAGTATTTTAACGTAAATTTATTGTGTAACGCTTTTGAGCAAAACAAAACATAACATATTAACAGAAATGTGTGATTTTAGACTGACTTAAGAAAGGCAAGAGAGACACTAATAAAACTAGCTACGAAGTATTCTGTGGGTGGATCTACCTCTTTTTATATAAAAATAAATAACGCGAGGACGATGTGTTTCAAAACCAAAGTAATAAAAAATATTAGAATAAATTTTTGAATAATAAGATATCAATAAATTATTAGATAATGTTGTTGTGCACAGTATTTTTTTTATCATCCCTTGGTTATCTGGACAATTTGATAATTTGAATGTCCATGACAGTTTCAGGTTTGGATTAACAAGACCGTGCTGTAGTCACAAAAAAATGTAAAACAATTTGAAATAGTTTTATTGGTATTGAAAAGCATCATATGTTAGTAACAACAACAAAAACATAATTAAATGATATATAATTTTTGCCTTTAGCTATCAAATAAAAAAATACAAATTTTCAATTATAAGCTTGAAGGATCGAGTGAGCTTACATGAAAATTGGAAACTTGCAATAAAACCGTAGACAATGGAATAAATGAAAGTTCTGATTAAATGTTGCATTTTTCTCTCTCTGTTTTTTCATGTTTAAAACAGTATTTTAATTTTTGCATGACCTATGGCACATTGTGAATAACAGCGTTCAACGAAAGTGATGTAAATGCTTGCCCACTTGCCGAAGGATGCATTGTTTTGTCTCTCCGACTGTGTCCTATGTCCACCAACTGCAGGCGGACAACGTCGCCGAGAACGCTTGCGGGTCCGATAATGGTGGCTGCTCGCATTTGTGCCTTCGGAACCCGTCCGGTTACTCGTGCGCTTGTCCGACCGGGACCGTCCTTAGGGAAGACGGCGAGACCTGCAACACGCCACCGTCCACGTACCTCCTGTTCGCCACCCGCAGTACGCTGGCCAGGGTCTCTCTGGACACGCCCGAACTCTGGGACGTTACGCTTCCCATTCCCGATGTCCGCAATGCTATAGCCGTAGACTTCCACTGGGCCAAACAGAAAATCTACTACACTGATGTACAACTAGATATAATAAGGTATGATTTTGAAAATTATATCTACAGTACCCGCTTCAGTGGCCGCATGGTGTAAGACACGACTCTCGCAATAGACTAGACTGCTGAAGATAGGGATATTGTGGTTTTATCCTGTTAAAACTGCTGACTAGCGGTGTGACCTTAAAAAATGGCACCAATTTTAAATTAACGAGCATTTAAATGAGATAAATCACTATGATCACAAAATATACATTTTACAACCAATAGACAAGACGCTTTATATTTAAATCTGTGTTTATGTGTTTTTTATTTTGTTAAACATTTTCGGTCACCGGGAAATTTGTTTGGATGGTCAAGTTTTTAGTGTAGTTTGGAAAGGAGTTAAATGTTTCTTTGTTCCTGTTTCCTTCAGCAGTGTATGTGACCTGTATCTACTCCCTTCAGGAGTCTAAGTGTCCTGCCTCCGTTTCCTCCAGGAGTTTAAGTGTCCCACTTATGTTTCCTCCAGGAATCTTAAGTATCCTCTGTCTGTTTCCTCCAGGAATCTAAGTGTCCTGTCATTGTTTCCTTCAGGAGTGTCGACATGCATAACCTCTCCAACACTTACACTCTCATCTCCACAAACCTAACGACGCCAGACGGTCTGGCTGTGGACTGGATAGCAGACAACATCTACTGGACAGACGCTGCCCGCAAACTCCTGGAAGTGGCACGCTTGGACGGGTCCTGCCGCAAGGTCGTCATTAAGGATGGGCTCGACGAACCCAGGGCGCTTGCCATTTTCCCAAGAAAAGGGTATTTTATTCAGTACAGTTTCCATAGGGAGCAATAATGTATTTAGTCTGGAAATGCGACCCTCTAATCTTTAAATCCTTAACGATAGTCAAGAAAACATCGGAAATTAGATTTGAAAATAATAATAAAAAAAAAAAATTAGTCAAAATTTGAATTGGAATTGTATTTAGATAGAGTTGGATTGAATCCATTATTTTAATAATATGAATCTTGGAAAAAATTATCAACATAAGAGGAAATATAAAATATAATACATTAATATAAAATACAAATAGAAACTAAAGGTTAACATTCTTTCTCTTAATCCATTCATTATAACATTCATACATTCAGTTAAGTGTTAAATTACTGGTCTGGGATCTGGTTGTTAAGTTCATTCTTTAATTTATAGTTGGTTCTGAACCACCAATAAGCAGTATTAGAGCTCTAAAACTATTTTTTATCCAAGGATTTGAGGGTTACATCCCTAGATAAAATGAATGCATTTTAGCAAAAAAAAAAGTTAACCTTTAGCTACCATTTCTATTTTATATCATTCTATTATCTTCCTATTTTCTATTATGTATATAATTTAAAAAAAAATCAAATTCTATAATCGGGATTTGAAGGTAAAATAAATATTCAAATTTGTAAAATAAAAGAATCGAACCATCTTCAGTTAAATAACTAGCCTGCAAATTTAGGTCTGGTCTTACCATATCTATACCCCTACCCCCCTCTTTATGTCAAACAGTTACTTATACTGGACGGACTGGGGTGATAACCCCAAGATTGAACGGTCACTGCTGGATGGATCGGCCCGCCGCACGGTTGTCGGCACAGACCTTGGTTTCCCCAACGGTTTGGCTCTCGACTACGGCGCTCGCCGACTCTACTGGGCCGACGCTCTGAGGGACCGTATCGAAACATCCGACCTCCACGGGAAGAACAGGGTCCATCTTGTCCCCGAAGCTACACACCCGTTTGGACTTACTCAAGTAATTAGCTTCTTCAATTGAATTGTTTTTACTTTTACAGTTGATATTTAGATGCTATAGCGAGTCAGTTTAGTAAAATGCTTTCATCTTCCTCTTTCCTTCAACCACTCTTCTCCTATCACTCGCACACTTGCTGTTATCTGGCCTTCCCATCTCTTTCTTGGTATTCCCTTGCTTTGATTTTCCTACTTTATCATCATAATCATAATCATAATCATAATCATAATCATAATCATAATCATCATCACCACCACCACCACCACCACCATCACCATCATCATCATCATCATTTAGCACCGCGTCTTACTACCCGTTCGGGTTATACGCTTAAGTACTAATTACACTAATGGATTAGGAATTAGGAAGGTTGAATTTAGAGGAAGTGAACCCGCATTTGCGTGGAGGGAGAGTGGAAAACAATTTAGGGAAAGCCACCCCCAGTTCACCCAACCGAGATTCGAACCTCGATCTCCCCGTGCTTGGTGGTCTAGCTCAACACGACTGTCGCGTTACACAACTACGCATTTTCCTACATACTTAGTTTCTATTACTCTACTTGGGATTCTATCCTTTCCCATCCTCATTACGTGTTTATATCATCTCAGTCTTGAAGGAACAATTAACATGAAAGACAAACATAAGAAATTGATGGATGTATAATGTATAGCTCTTTAAGGAAAGCTTCTCTTCACTTTTTGAGGTACATTTTCATTAAATATATAATTTTATATTTTGTATACAGTACTTCAAAGGGTATTGCACATATTTAAACGAGATATTATAACCGTACAGCGTAACATTTCCCCCTTTGTCCCTGATGTCAGTATGGTGATCACATCTACTGGACCGACTGGTACAAAAAGTCTGTGGAACGCGCGGATAAGACGACGGGTAAGGACCGCATCGTGATACGAACCGATCTGGATGGGGTGATGGAGATAAGAGCTGTTGCCGCCGGCCGCCAGGCGGGTTGGACTCCGTGCGCCGTCAATAACGGGGGCTGCTCCCATCTCTGTATGTTCCAACAACAGACCTACGACTGTACCTGCCCCGACGTGCCTGATGACCGGCCTTGTTCCACAGGTCGGTACAGACTGTGGATTACCCAAGTGGTACCGACCAAACATTAGAAACTGTTTACTGTATATAGGTTCTCTTTTGTCACATGCGTCATACTACCCATTCAGGTGCCTGCATTTATGTTGAGGGAGAGTGGAAAACTATTTAGATGAAACCAACCTCAGTGCAGCCGACTGGGATTTGAACCCTGATTTCCCTATCATTTGCAGTCAACTCTATTGCGAGAGTGACACTATAGACTGTTCAACACATTGAAGCTGGTCTGTATACAGGTTAAAAAGTTGATAGTTTACTTTTTTTTTTAGCACCACATCTTGCTACCCTTTCGGGTTACACACCTATTTACTAATTACACTAATGGTTTAGGGATTAAGAATGATTGATTGAAAGAAAGTGCACCCGCATTTGTGTGAAGGGATGGTGGAAAACTATTAGGAAAAATCACCCTCAGTACACCCGACTGGGACCAAACCCTGATCTCCCCGTCCTCAGCAGTCTACTCTAACACGAGAGTAGCACGTTAGACCATGCGGCCATCAAAGTGGGAGATAATTTACTTGGCTTAAGAATAAAATTGAGTTAAATTAGTTTAAAAAATGACACTTGGATACTGGAATTGAACCCGAGACCTTTAGCTTAGTGTGCCACTGACCTACCACTGAGATATTCTAGGAATCGTCCCATGCCTAGCGTTATTCTTCATTAAAAGCTTAATGCAAAGTCTATGATGGACTTGTTCAGCTCTTAGATCTATCGTTGGATCACAGCCATCGGCAACTCAGGATTGGCTGCCGCTCATACAAGAATAAATTGTACACGGTTAGACATATTCACATGAGCCAATTAATTCACTCGGCCATCACAGAATCTGCCATAAATTATGAGTAAAGAATGGCCCTTAGAATAACTCTAAAGTGGTAAAAGCCTGATATATTGTAGTCCGATATAACGCGGTAAAGCTAAATCATGAGAGTGAAGTATGTCCCCCGACAACCGCACTATATCGGGCTTCTACAGTATTGCTTATGGGTGGTCCAGTCGTAACATATCTATACTAGGGATAGGATCCTGGAATCCTTAAGAATATTCGAGATTCAAGGATTCGACAAAATTTCGGGTTCGAGACTTATATCCTTGATTTTTTTTTAATTTTGACTTATATTTTAGAAAAAAATAATCAATTTTTTAAGGGAAATTTATTTTAGACCTCTAAAACTGTTTAGTGGTGGTTCAGAACCAAAATAATTATAGTACAAGCTCAATAACCAGGCCCCTTACCAGTAGTTAAACACTTAGTTGAATTTATGAATGTTATAATGAATGGATTTTAATAAAGAATGTTAACATTTAGTTGTTATTTGTATTTTCCTATTATTCTATTATTTTTATATTACCTCTAATGTTCATCATTTTTTCCAAGAATCAGATTTATATTGTAGATTCGGGATTCAAAGTTAAACTGGAGATTCGGATTCGTGATTCAAATTTGTAAAATAGTGGATTCGACCCCAACTCTAGATTATAGGACCAAATTAACAACCAGACCATTAGTTTAACATTTAACTGAATGTTTAAATCAGTTTTTTCTAAAAATGTTGTTAATGGAGGACCACTGGGGGACCACCAGAGGCCCTGGGTGCATCAGGGGGTGGGGGGGAGGGAGTTGAAGACTATGTAGTAAAACATTATTTTTAAGCAATTCCATTTTAAGACTATAAATACAAGACAAAAAATAATTTGTAAAAAAGTGTGTAACTGAAATATCATATAATTTCATTAGATTACATATTAGGTAGTAGTTGATTGATTATTTAAAACATTATATACCTCATAGTTTTCGATAAATATTTGTTCAGAAATGTTTGACTTAAGGTTGGTACAGACTTCCTTTTCTATGTGACTTGTGTCTACCTAGGAAATAAATACAATATTATATGGATAATTCATATTTAATCTTTTGCGTTTCAAATTTTTGAATTATATGTTTTCAACGTTCTTTGTTTAATTCTTATTGTGAAACTTCCCGGGATCCTTTGGAACGCTTTAAAGGCTGCTGTACCACTTGATAGGCCGCCGCAGACCAGCATTGTTCTGAGGACTACACTTTGAGGAATACTTGTTTAAATGTTATAATTAATGCTTTATAACAACAAAATTCTTACATTTAGTGGTAATTTGTATCTTCTACTACTCTAATAAATTTATATTTACTTTTTATGCACATAATTTTTTTCCAAGATTAAGATTCAAATTTGAGATTTGGAGGAAAAATTAAAATGAAAATTTGAGATTAAGATTAGTAAAATATCAGATTTGACTAATCTATAGTTTTATTTTAGTATGGATAGTCAACCACATCTGTGAAGAGCTTTATCAATGTAAATATTGAAATGTTGATCATTGTTTAGTTGAGTGACAATGACCATTTTCCCCCCTCTTTCAGAACCGAGTGTCAGAGTTCCCAACAGGAAAACCGGCCCCGACAGCGGCAAGGACCCCTCCGACTATGACGAGGAGACCGAGGAGTCGACCGTGCCCATAATTCTTGACACTAATGACAACATCATCAACATACCTAACCTGATCGGAGACGGCATCAACATCAAGAACCCCATGTCCAAAGACCGCAATGACATGGAAGAGTCGGGTTCCTTGGCTCATCGCGAGATCATAATATTCATCATAACGATGACTGTGAGTCTGGTAGTTCTCGGGTCGAGCGCGCTGGCGGTCATCATGCTTTATCGCAGGCGTACAAGAGCCAAGAAATATCTCTACACCACAGGGAGAAGTGTTTTAACTTTCTCCAATCCGAACTATAATGCCTCGAACTCAGATGTAGGCCCCGGAGGGGCACAGCCCGACAAAAAACCTTTTTTATGGAAGAGGCTCAAGTATGACAAATCACAGGTAAGGAGACAGTCTTTACAATAATGTTGTTCTTGCTTTAACTAAAATATTAAACGCGCACCACAACTTCCTAAAAACAAAAAACCAAAATACATTAAAAGGAAATAAAGGAAAATAGTAAAGAATGATAGTACACTTAGATAGAAGCATGTAAAAGGAATTAATAACATGAAGGACAAACAGAGAGAATGGACATTGGATTCAAATATGTTGGGGGATTGGGCTGTAACAATCTTCAAGAAGCAGCCATTACCTCTATAACATGTGACAGCAATGTAAAGTGTGAACTGTGTTCTCCTTTTCATTGTAAAAGCCATATTGTGTTCGTTCCTTTTATATATTTCTTCCTTTTATATATTTCTATCCACCTTTCCTTTACTTTCTTCCAAACATAATAAGAGCATGTGTGTGAACAGTGATCTTATACAATATCCGCTTAGGGGCAGAGGTATCAGCAAATAGGATTAGATCTACTATTCTTTGAAATTAAAGAAAATGCCCTAATGAAATCAATGGATTAGATCAGTGGTATTCAACCTTTTTGTTTGTGTACCCCTAGATATAATTTCTTCTCATTTCTGCACCCCCAAAATTGTTGATGCATAATGTAAACTATACAATATATTCTATAACCTACATATAAAATTAGTAAATGGCGCTCCCAGATCACATTTCTTTTCGTCCGGCTCTCTTGTGGTTAACCCTAAATATGGCACTGATTATTCAATGTCTATCATTAAATATATTATATACAATTTATTTTTATAAATGCATCCCCTAAGATATCTTCATGTACTCCAGGGGGCACTCGTACCCAAGGTTGAATACCACTGAATTAAACCAAATTATTTAGTAATCATTTATTTATTTGGGGTATTTAACATGCATTTTCTGAACAGAATGATTATATATCAGCACACGAGAATTTCTATGAGCGAGAGCAAAAGGGCCTACCAATTTTTTGGGAAAGGTATTTTCATATGCCACAATCGACATGGGACCAACGGCTTTATTATTCCTCCAAAGGAAGTCGTGTTACGGATTTTTATCGCTCAAGAAAAATCTGTCAACCTTAGTTGGGTTTGAACTCACTAACATCGGGTCCTGAGGCGAGCACTTTACCTCAAGACCACCGAGGTCAACTTAGTAATTTAAGTAAAATATGAAAAAAAACTTAAATAGGTACATAAAAAAAATCAATATTTTTTAAGAACTATATTTGACAGATTTCTAAGTTATATATCATGATGTTCAGAAAACATCAATATATAAGCTATGTCAATAAATAAATCATAAACGACAGAAAATGAATTGCAAATAAAAGTTTAAAAAAACAACACATTTACAAACCATTCAATACATATTTCAATGCCACAAGGCATCCTCCTCATGAAGTAGTAGGAAAAATATGTCATATGTGCTCGTGTTTTTTTGTTACTATTTGTACCTCATTTTCTACAACTCTACCATATTTATTTAATGACATACTATAACATTAATTTAATCTAAGTTAGTTGAAAAATGACACTTGCACATGGGAATAGAACGCAGGACCTTTTTGGCTTAGCGTGGCAATACTCTAAACATTGAGCTATCCAGGATCTGTCTCGTGCTAAGGGTCATTCTTCACTTATTTTTTAGGGCAGAGTCTGTGATGGACGCTTATAATTTCAATCTTATACTGTACACTTGGAATCGTAACAGCCCTACCGAGTTGAAGGTGTGGCTGTGAAATCAACGGTAGCCATTTATTCCCACAATTCCATTACACACCTTATCTTCACCTCTCTAGCGTGTACAACATCTTTAGTCGTCCACTTGTGAAGTGTACTGCAGAGTGTGTGCCGTCATAAGTCGTCAATAATTTGTAGTGCATTTACAGACTTGAGATATTGCTACAGAAATAAAGTCACCCCCAAGAGGGTTTCAGTAACTGATAATGCCATGCTCGAGAGTAGACATTCCTGTAACTAGGATGACCTACACCTTGTCATTGATATACATATTATAACTTGGTTAATGAAATGGATTTTATAAATATTAAAATAAAATATAGTATTAAACTATATAAGAATCAAAGACTGAAACGCCTACACACTTAGCAGAAAACCTTAGGACTCAAAGTTCACAATTAAAAACATAACAAAACACATAATTATGACATTTTCGAGGTAAATCAGTCCCCTTCTTCGGCAGAAGAGAGTAAAACACCAAAAAATTTCATAGTTATGTATTTTATTGTGTTTTTAATTGTGAGCTTTGAGTCCTACAGTTTTATGATAAGTGTGTAGGCCTTGTCCTTCTAGCCTCCTTTTAATGTTTAATTTTTTAAAAAAATAGCCGTTTGGTGCTATTTTTCTTTTGAACAAAAATGTAAATTTTAAAGAACAAATGGCACCTAGATCAACTAAAGTAAAAACACTTTGAATTTTTGAGAGAAAACTTTTTTTTTAACAATACATCAATAACATTAAACATGCTTGATTCCACCCAATATTTTACTAACCCTTATAGTACCACACCTATAATGGATTCGTGTGTGAAGATTTCTACGGATATTTTTCATTTTTTTAGGGTAATACAAGAAAAATCGCCAAACTGTTATTTATGAAGCGATTTCTTAAGACTGTTTTATAATTTTTTTTCTGTGTATAGTGTTCTATAACAGAGGTGGAATATTCTCGCTAAATAATACACTCTTATCTTCTCTGTCGAGTAACATCAGAACTGGTACAAATTTGTAAGGCTAATCACATCGGCTCGTGGCACTTTTAATGGTAGAAGGCGGAGACAATCAGATTGGCTCGTGGCACTTTTAATGGTAGAAGGCAGAGACAATCAGATTGGCTCGTGGCATTTTTAACGGTAGAAGGCAGAGACAATCAGATTGGCTTGTGGCATTTTTAACGGTAGAAGGCAGAGACAATCAGAGTGGCTTGTGGCACTTTTAACAGTAGAAAACGGAGGTAATCATATTGGCTTGTGGCATTTTTAACGATAGAAGGCGGAAGCAATCAGATTGGCTCATGGCATTTTTAATGGTAGAAGACAGAGGCAATCAGATTGGCTCATGGCATTTTTAACGGTAGAAGGTGGAGGCAATCATATTGGCTCGTGGCATTTTTAACGGTAGAAGGCAGAGGCAATCAGATTGGCTCGTGGCATTTTTAACGGTAGAAGGTGGAGGCAATCAGATTGGCTTGTGGCACTTTTAACGGTAGAAGGCGGAGGCAATCAGATTGGCTGGTGGCATCTTTAACGGTAGAAGGTGGAGGCAATCAGATTGGCTCGTGGCACTTTTAACGGTAGAAGGCTAAGACGAACAAATTGGCTAATGGCACAAAAAGGGTTAAATAAGCCTGATCCCCACTGTTTCAGGAACGTGTTTACAACGTACATGAAGACAAACAAGCCAATAGTCCTGAGGTAATGTCGTTGATTCCTGTAGCGACGACACCCAGCACGATAGACGGCCCGACGCCTGAGCGCGTAGCTACTCCACCTCCCACCCCACCTCAGAGGTTAGACAGCATCAGCCTCAAAGCTGGGTGAAACGTTTATAAGAAGCCCATCGATTCGGTAACATTTACAACAAGCATAATGAGCCATCCATAACAAAACAAAACAATTTTTATTAGGTAGGCCATGAATTAATGTTTGTAACATTGTCAGAAAAAAAAATGTAACTAAATATAAAACACAAAAATAATTTAACAAAAATACATTCCCTTTTATAAGTGCGTTCAAATATTATGTATAAACGGTTGTTAAACTGTTTAGAGGTAAAAAACAACAACACCCTAATTACCAAAATTAAAGAGATAAATCTTTTCGATCGGTATGACAAATGTCGCAAAAGAAATAGCAGATAGAAAGAGTCATCCATACTTAATGAAGCAGAAGTAAGTATTAACCTATCACATTAGCTGTAGAAGGTTTGTCAGAATCAAATTGCGCTGATTACAACAATTGCGAAGACAAGAGATACGCCTGGATTTATTTCCTTGAAATAGTTTGTTGCATACTCATAACTGTATATTTATTTATTTTATTTATATATTTATTTATTATTTTCGTAGCCAAAATGATTGTTTCTAGATGTTATACATTGCTAACATAGTTATTTTAATTCAATTGATGTTTTAATCATTTGAACTCCTAAGCAATTTTGGATTTGGAGCAGTCAAAAGTCAGCGAATATTGCCTCGTACGTCAATTTGATTTTGTAGCCAAAGTTTGTATTTATGAAAAATAATTTTACAAGTATCATATAAAGTTACCCTAGTTTAATATTTAATTTTTCATAATGCATATTGATAATTTATAACGATAAAAATTTGCTCCTAACAATTAGATATATTTAATAATTGATTGTGTCTTAAAACTTTCCATTTAGTTGAATATAGTACCTTTTGTTAAAGGAAATGTTAAGTATAACAACATTGAGTGCACACAAATTAAAATGTTAGGTTCCTACTACTAAAAATGTGGTTATATGATGTGACATTTCACAGCTTCACAAATTATCAGTTTTAGGAAAAATTTACCATTTTATGATTTATCTTTATACATTGGAGTTTAACTAAACATTGATTTGAAAGTTAATAAGATTAATATTCCATTATAACTTTTTTTAATCATATATAGTCAATATTTGACTACAATATTAAATTGTATGTATACTAATAATGGTTTGATTCATTGTAAAATATAATGATATATGAGCATTGACATCTAAATAGAAAAAAAAAGGAATTTTGAATAAAACAAGATCAGAGGTTTGACGAGATAACATGAGTAACTAAATAACAACAATTTGGCATTTGACCACTCACAAATAATTTTATTGAAATTATTGTTTCTACACATTAGGTCCTACAAATAATACCTATTTTTTTCTATCAAAACTAGCAGAGTTAGTAATCCATAAATATATTCATGTGGCATTTTTGTCTATGCTTTGGGCAAATGTAAGGTTGGTTTGACGGATGTTTGGCGGCTTGACAACTAGTGAGAAGTATTGTGTGATAACAAACAAATTACAGGTTGCAGCCATGAATAATGAAGGGAAGTCGTTTGGATTCCAATTTAAAAGAAACACGATCTTTATGGGTAATAGATTTGAAGAAAATATAAAGACGAATACTTATTTTGATTTGTCAAACAAAAAATTCACATACAAGTATATATATAAAAAAAATTAATTTAATCTCATAACATTTTCAAGTCACCCATTTAATTTCTTTAATTTTTTATTCCCATTATATTTATCGATCAACAGTCAACTAAATAATAAAATGTATCTTTCAAAAAAATATTTATTGACTTTTAGACACAGCTTACTAAATAAAAACTTACTTTTGTTATATTGTTTTTGTTTTAAAAACATTTATCAATGGAGTGGTTTGTTAATACCTCGACAAGGGCTGAAATGTTCTAATTTGAATATACTCGTATTTTAGGTGAGGCGGTTTATCCACCGTGAACTGTGAATGGTTGCACCACCAACTGAATTGAATTTAAACTATCAGCAGTTTGCTATCATTTATTTTTAGACACATATCATTCTTAGCTTATCATGTCTTTAAGTTAGCAATAAATATTTTTTTCAATTTGTTCCTACAACAACTAAGGGTCCTGAACACCCCATCGACGCTAGCCCCTGTCCTCTCCCAGGAGTCCCGTCCCCATAACCCTTTAATATTCACTCCTATTTTTTTCTACAAACACTCCAACCCCTTAAGTCCCTCCTTTTATCCCTTTAACCTCTTTCTTCCCCTTAATTTTTTTTACCACACTCTTATCCACCCTTCTCTTATTTTAATTCCCCCCATGACATCGCCCCCCCC